>SJYC01072009.1:0-17306 GCA_006408675.1 Madoqua kirkii
CTGTCTGATAGCAAAAGAAATTCATGTATAATGAAAATCAGCCAGGGTCAGAATCCCTGTGAAATTAAGTGAGAACTAAATTGGGCTTACTATACTTAAAAGATGATATGCATAATTGAGTACTTGCACTGTGTACAACTGTAGTGTTTAATTATATCATACAACATTAAATATTATAGATCTTATGGTCTGATTGTTAATTGTGAATATTTCAGCATGATTTAAATCATTTGCTAATAAATAAATAAGCTAAAAGGAAGCACACACTAGTACTTTTACTTACATAGAAATAAACGATTTGAGGAGAAGCTTTCTGACTATAAACTGTTTTTACAGTTTAGTCTAATAACCATTTATCAAGCTCTAAAAGAAGTGGTGGGAATAAAGAATAACAAGCTTAGACTTTGTACTCAAAAACCCTAAGCTGCATGAAAGGTTTTGTGGCCTCATTCTTCTAATTATAGAAATTAACCTTAACTTGATAGTTGGCACACCTTTCTTCTCAAAATACTCTATTTTCATATCATGATCTTTCTTACATCTCTGGGAGCTTCTTATATTTCTCATTTCTTGGATTTCCTGACTATTGTAGATCTTATACTCCTCAGTGCCTCTAGATATATTGTTGGACATGCTTCTCTTCACATTCCATTCTTTCTAACATTTATATAGCAAAGATTAAGATTATAACTTCAGCTCATACTTCTGTACTCTGAATTCCAGATCCACATATAAATATATTACTCTCTTTTGTAAATTTGCCACTTAGATATCTTTAAAGTATCTAAAAATTAAAATATACAAAAGTATTTTGCATTTACCAGTTCAAGTGTATTTTCTTGCATCATTCATGTCAATGTACAGGAAGCTTCCCTCACCTCTAATCTCATTTGATAACTCTTCCTCACTCATCCATACTTCCACTGATTTAAAAATTTCTAAATTCTATTAATTCTCCTCCCAAATATATATATCAGCTGTAGCATGTCCCACCTCTCTGAGTACCCTTGCTCATGCAACTGGTATGTTTTCCCTGAAACACTACAATAATTTCCTCTCAATCACTGCTCCCGTGTATCTTTGATCACTAGAATCTTTGAAAATTCAGGTTTGATTCCATCACACAACACCAACACACTGTTATCCCAAAGTATTTAGTTAATTCTCATTCTGCATAGGACAAAGTTAAGAACTTTTAACCAGCTTACAATGTCCTACAGCAGTCTTATTTATAAATGATTTGATATCCACATTTTTCACTCTGCTTTCTCTCATTTACTATTTTCCCAATGCACAGTTGTTGTTTTTTTAGTTCCTCAAAAGTACCAAATTCATCTTGCCTTTGACCATGTTGTTCCAACTGATTAAAATCTTTTATCACTCTTCTTATGTTTTTTGCAGCCTTTTGCAATATTGGCTTGATTTATTCCTCACACTGAACCTGAACATCATTCCCTTGGATTGCTTTCTCTAGTTCTTAGCATCTCTTATGTCCTCTCATAGAACACTGCATCATTTCCTCAGAGCCCTTACACAACTGGAACTGTAGCTTCTGTATAATTATTTTAATTGTATATTTATCTGACTCTTTACCCCCTAGCAATAATTTGAAAAGGAAACGAAAACAAAGTTCTATTGATTTCTTCATGCATGCTATAAACTAGTAAATTTAAACTTCATTAAAATAATTCAGTTTTTAATTTTACAATACTGTATTGGTTTTTCCATACATCAACATGAATCTGCAAAGGGTGTACATGAGTTCCAAATCCTGAACCTCCTTCTCACTTCCCTCCCCACACCATGTCTCTGGGTCATCCCAGGGCACCAGCCCCAAGCATCCTGTATCTTGCATTGAACCTAGACTGGCAATTTGTTTCTTACATGATATTATACATGTTTCAATGCCATTCTCCCAAATCATCCCACCCTTGCCCTCTCCCTCTCCCACAGAGTCCAAAAGTCTGTTCTATACATCTGTGTCTCTTTTGCTGTCTCAAATACAGGGTTATCATTACCATCTTTCTAAATTCCATATATATGTGTTAGTATGCTATATTGGTGTTTTTCTTTCTGGCTTACTTCACTCTGTATAATCTGCTCCAGTTTCATCCACCTCATTAGAACTGATTCAAATGTATTCTTTTTAATGACTGTGTAGTACTCCATTGTGTATATGTACCATGGCTTTCTTACCCATTCATCTGCTGATGGACATCTAGGTGGCTTCCATGTCCTGGCTATTATAAACAATGCGGTATTGAACATTGGGGTACATGTGTCTCTTTCAATTCTGGTTTGCTCGGTGTGTATGCCCAGCAGTGGGATTGCTGTTCTATTTCCAGTTTTTTAAGGAATCTCCACACTGTTCTCCATAGAGGCTGTACTAGTTTGCATTCCCAGCAATAGTGTAAGAGGGTTCCCTTTTCTCCACACCCTCTCCAGCATTTATTGCTTGTAGACTTTTGGATCACAGCCATTCTGACTGGTATGAAATGGTACCTCATCATGGTCTTGATTTGCATTTCTCTGATAATGAGTGATGTTGAGCATCTTTTCATGTGTTTGTTAGCCATCTGTATGTCTGCTTTGGAGAAATGTCTATTTAGTTCTTTGGCCCATTTTTTGATTGGGTCGTTTATTTTTCTGGAATTGAGCTGCATGAGTTGCTTGTATATTTTTGAGATTAGTTGTTTATCAGTTGCTTCATTTGTTATTATTTTCTCCCATTCTGAAGAGGAAATTTGCTTATAGTTTCCTTTGTTGTGCAGAAGTAAAATTAAAAAGAATTAAAGCTAAATGGACATGAAGTTTTCACATGATGCTTAGCTTTTAGGTGAATTACACTTCTCTGAAGATCTATGAATGAATTAGCAATGATTTCATATACATAATATTTAACCATCTCTGGTGATGCACAGCATAAATCTTGAATATGTGTATATTACTGAATCAAAATCTTCTGAGGGGCAGGTTTACATTTCAGAGCTTGAGTGATGAAACTTGGAGAGGGGAAAATCTAAAATTCTACACTCAATATAATCTTTTACAACATTATTTACATTATGAACAAAATCTGGAATGTGGAAAGTGCTTACCACAATTCTGTACCCTTTGTTGTTCACTTCTTATCACATCACATCACATAAAGAAAGCAGAGCGCTGAAGAATGGATGCTTTTGAACTGTAATGTTGGAGAAGACTCTTGAGAGTCCCTTGGACTGCAAGGAGATCCAACCAGTCCATCACAAAGGAAATCAGTCCTGAATAGTCACTGGAAGGATTGATGTTGAAGTTGAAACTGCAAAACTTTGGCCATCTGATACAAAGAACTGACTCATTTTAAAAAATTGTCATTCTTGGAAAGACCTGAAGGTGGGAGGAGAAAGGGACGACAGAGAATGAGATGGTTGGATGGCATCACTAACTCACTGTGCATAGTTTGAGTAAACTCTGGGAGTTGGTAATGGACAGGGAGGCCTGGCGTGCTGCAGTCCAAGTGGTCACAAAGAGTCGAACCTGACTGAGTAACTGAACTGACTGACTGATCACATCACCAAAATTCCAAATACAGGACTTGTGGCCTATTCCTTATCTTTCAGTTCAGTGCCTTCCCTCACTGTTACCTTACTATGGATTTACACGGCTCTGTTTTATAATCAATTCTTCCACATCTAAAATCACAATGCTTGTAGAAAAATCCAAAATCCATGTCCAAGGTAGTGCTAATCAAATGTCCTTTGCTAATCAAAGCAAAGGACATTTTTGTGCCACTTTGAATTGCATGCAATCGCATGTAACTTTCAAAGTCTAAAAATATTTTCCCCAGAGAAAAAGTTTAAATGTTTTCCACAGTCTCACTGTGAAAAAATAATCTAGCCCATGTCCTGTGACTATTAATGGTACTCAGTTCAGTTGATCAGTTGTGTCTGACTCTTTGTGACCCCATGGACTACAGCACTTCAGGCTTTCCTGTCATCACTCGTAGAGCTTGCTCAAACTCATGTCTATCTAGTCAGGGATGCCATCCAACCATCTCAGCCTCTGTTGTCCCCTTATCCTGCCTTCAATCTTTCCCAGAATCAGGGTCTTTTCCAATGAGTCAGTTCTTAGCATCAGGTGGCCAACCTAGTTGGGAATCAGCTTAAGCATCAGTCCTCACTATTCACTGGAAAGTCCAACTATCATATCTGTACATGACTACTTGAAAAAACATAGCCTTGATGAGATGGACCTTTGTTGGCAAAGTAATGTCTCTGCTTTTTAATAGGCTGTCTAGGTTGGTCATAACTTTTCTTTCAAGGAAAGTGTCTTTTAATTTCATGACTCAGTCAACATCTGCAGTGATTTTGGAGCCCAAGAAAATAAAGTCTCTCACTGCTTCCATTGTTTCCCCAACTATTTGCCATGAGGCCACAGGATTGGATGCCATGACTTTAATTTTTTGAATGTTGAGTTTTAAGCCAGATTTTTCATTCTCCTCTTTCACTTTCATCAAAAGGCTCTCTAGTTCCTCTTCACGTTCTGCCATTAGGGTGGTATCATCTGTATGTCTGATGATATTGATATTTCTCCTGACAATCTTGATTCCAGCTTATGATTCATCCAGCCCAGTATCTAGTCAGGGATGCCATCCAACCATCTCAGCCTCTGTTGTCCCCTTATCCTGCCTTCAATCTTTCCCAGAATCAGGGTCTTTTCCAATGAGTCAGTTCTTAGCATCAGGTGGCCAACCTAGTTGGGAATCAGCTTAAGCATCAGTCCTCACTATTCACTGGAAAGTCCAACTATCATATCTGTACATGACTACTTGAAAAAACATAGCCTTGATGAGATGGACCTTTGTTGGCAAAGTAATGTCTCTGCTTTTTAATAGGCTGTCTAGGTTGGTCATAACTTTTCTTTCAAGGAAAGTGTCTTTTAATTTCATGACTCAGTCAACATCTGCAGTGATTTTGGAGCCCAAGAAAATAAAGTCTCTCACTGCTTCCATTGTTTCCCCAACTATTTGCCATGAGGCCACAGGATTGGATGCCATGACTTTAATTTTTTGAATGTTGAGTTTTAAGCCAGATTTTTCATTCTCCTCTTTCACTTTCATCAAAAGGCTCTCTAGTTCCTCTTCACGTTCTGCCATTAGGGTGGTATCATCTGTATGTCTGATGATATTGATATTTCTCCTGACAATCTTGATTCCAGCTTATGATTCATCCAGCCCAGAATTTTGCATAAAGTACTCTGCATATAAGTTAAATACACAGGGTAACAATAAACAATCTTGATATATTCCTTTCCAAATTTGGAACCAGTCTGATGTTCCACATCTGGTTCTAACTGTTGCTTCTTGACCTGGATATAGATTTCTCAGGAGGCAGGTAAGTTCATTTGGTATTCCCCTCTCTTTGAGATTTTTCCACAGTTTGTTGTGAAAAGGCTTTGGCATAGTTAAATAAAATAGACGTGGATATTTTTCTTGAAGTCTCTTGCTTTTTTGATGATCCAGTGGATTTTGATCTCTGATTCCTCTACCTTCTCTAAATCCAGCTTGAACATCTGGAAGTTTTTGGTTCACGTATTGTTGAACCCTAGCTTGGAGAATTTTGAGCATTACTTTGCCAGTATGAGATGAGTGCAATTATGTGGCAGTCTAAATATTCTTTTGCATTGCCTTTCTTTGGGACGGGAATGAAAACTGACCTTTTCCAGTCTTGTGGCCACTGCTAGGTTTTCCAAATTTTCTGGCATATTGAGTGCAACGCTTTCACAGCATCATTTTAGAGGATCTGAAATAGCTCAGCTAGAATTCCATAGCTTCCATTTGCTTTGTAGTGATGCTTCCTAAGGCCCACCTGACTTCACATTCTAGGATGTCTGGCTCTAGGTGAATGATCACAGTGTCGTAGTTATCTGGGTCATTAAGGTCTTTTGTCATATACTTCCCCTGTGTAGTCCTACCACCTCTTATTAGTATCTTTTGCTTTTTGCTAGTTTTGTACCATTTCTGTCCTTTATTGTGCCCATCATTGCATGAAATGTTCCCTTGGTATCTCTAATTTTCTTGAAGAGATCTCTAGTCTTTCCCATTCTATTGTTTTCCTCTATTTCTGTGCATTGATCACTGAGGAAAGCTTTCTTATCTCTCCTTGCTATTCTTTGGAATTCTGCATTCAGATGAATATATCTTTCATTTTCTCCTTTGTCTTATGCATCTCTTCTTTTCTCAGCTACTTGTAAGTCCCCCTCAGACAACCATTTTACTTTTTTGCATTTCTTTTTATTGGGGATGGTCTTAATAACTGTTTCCTGTACAATGTCCCAAACCTCCGTCCATACTTCTTCAAAGACTCTGTCTACCAGAGCTAATCCTTTGAATCTATTTGTCTCTTCCACTGTATAATCATAAGGGATTTGATTTAGGTCATATCTGAATGGTCTAGTGGTTTTCCCTACTTTCTTCAATTTAAATTTGAATTTGGCAAGAAAGAGGTTATGATCTGAGCCACCATCAGCTCCTGGTCCTATTTTTGCTGACTGTATAGGGCTTCTCCATTTTTGGCTGCAAACAATATAATCAATCTGATTTCTATATTGACCATCTGGTGATTCCCATGTGTAGAGTCATCTTTTGTGTTTTTGGAAGTGGGTGTTTCCTATGACCAGTGTGTTATCTTAGCAAAACTGTTAGCCTTTGCCCTGCTTAATTTTGTATTCTTAGGCAAACTTGCCTGTTATTCCAGATATCTGTTGACTTCCTAGTTTTGCATATACAGTGTAATGCTAGGCTACAGAATGAAAATAACATATTTCCCAAAGACCTAATTTAACAATTTATGAGGGAGGGAACTCCTTCAAATATAACATGAGCTTTCCCATATGTTATCCCTTAAAGTATCCTAGAGTCTCCAAGTTGTAACAGCTGTGGTACCATCTGTGCTCTGAATTGATAGTAAATGTGTGTCAATATAAAATCTAAGCCAAAAATTTAGGATTCAGTCAGAACTCATTAGTAGATTAGTAGAACACTGCTACCTCCCAACAGGTTTAATATTCTGTATGTAACACTCTAAAAGCACTGGGTAAAGGTGAAATTTTTTGAGCAACAAATACTCTCACAGTAATTGCAAAATTACCATGCTATACTGAGGCTCTTTGATTCATTCATCCAGCAAATATTCACTGATAGTATCATAATAGGCCATCATCTATGGCTACAATAACAAACAAAATAGAAAAAATGTTTCTCACTTTTAGAATATTCTATATGGGTTTACACTTCTGGTATAATCCCCTCCCCTTGAGCATACGGAGAGCCTGCAAATACAATAGGTTATCACTTTGATGATTTTTCTGTGTTCTATGGCAGAATCAAAAGGCTTTGAAGAAGTAATAATGATTCCCAGGTAGCTGATGTTGAACTAATCACAAGGGAGCTATCCTTGATGTGCCTGATCTAATTAGCTGAGCTCTTAGAAGAGATGAAGAGTCTAAGCAGCAGCAGGTGCTCTCCTATTGACCATGAAGAAGCAACCTGCCATGCTGAGGAGAATGCCAATGGCAGAGAATGGTGAGCATACTCTAGGATTTGAGAACCTTGGTCCTAAACTGCAAGGAACTGAATTATATAGACAGCCAGTCAGCTTGGAAGATGAAATTGCAGCCCTTGACAACAATAATTTTGGCATGATGTGACCCTGAGCAGAGGATCCAGATAAGCCATGTGAAGACTGATGACTCATACTCTGAGAAAAAAGTTTCTCGTGGGTTTAAGCTACTATTTGTCGTGTTTTGTCATGTAGGAATAGAAAACTAATACGGAGAGGGAAAAATCTTGCACTTTTCACCTCTTTAACTGTTGAAGGATCATATTTAGTTTCTTATAATCACTACTGGACTCATTTTTAGATAAAAACATAGACTCATACATACATAGATAGTATACAGCATCCCATGAAACAGTCACAGTAATATAAAAGAGCAGGATATATAATTTGAAAGACACAGCAAATTTCATCAATTTTCTGATATCAAATTTCTGATAAAATCAGAGGAATTAATTCATTTCATAGCTGAAATTTTATTTCAGAATTGAACCAAAAACATTGCATTATTTTACAGATACTTTGATATGCTAAAAAAAAATCTGTGGTTTAGAGCCAAGACTATTTCAACTCAAATTTTGTTTCTGCAGTTTTCTTACTGCATGATCTTGGGAAATGCTTAGCTCATCTGGAAAATATTAGAAATTCTGATCATGCCATGACTTGGCAAATCATAACAATAATTTCAATACATAATTTTAATTTACTTGGGCCTTCCTGTTGGCTCAGTGTAAAGAATCCACCTGTAAGGCAAGAGCTCCAAAAGACAGGTATTCAATCCCTGGGTTAGAAAGATACTCTTTAGGAGGGTATGGCAACCTAATCCAGTGTTCTTGCCTGGATAATTCCGTAGACAGAAGAGCTTGTCAGCCTTACAGTCCATAGAGTCGCAAAGAGTCAGATACAACTGAAGCAACTTAGCACACACAACATAGTATTAGTTGTACTATAGCAAGGTGCCGTCATTTTAGAGAACAGGTTGGAAATAGTTGGTCAAATAAAGAATACAATTGTACCAATGACCCTGCATCACATGTCTGAGTACATATACAGAGTATCCTTTACAAGGAGGCCTTAAAATTACAAATGATCTTATGGCAAAGTGTTCATCACAGGGTTATTTGTGGTAACAGGGAGTTGGAGGTATCTCACAGTAGTACTATAATGACTTAACACTGAAAATCAATACAGTATGACATTAGAATCACCTGAAGAGCTTTATAAAAATAAATACTGATATTCTGGCCTTACCTTCAGAAATTTTTATTCAAGTGGTGTACAAGTCTGAGATACTAGATGTTTCATGGAAGGTTGTGAAGACAAGGTTGAGAGATTTGGGCAAAGCTTAAAATCAGAGTGCTGAGTGAACAGTAAGAAATAGTAAGAAATTTATAGCATAATACCACTTCTATAAAAAGCATATAAACACAAAATATCACTATATTTTATAAGAACACAAAAATAAATGATGTAACTTTTACACATTTGAGCAGGTGCTTATGTGGGGAGATGCATGGGAGTATGAAATGAGGATTAAAGGCAATTCAATATACACATATTCATACATAACTACCTGCATCCAAGCAAGAAAGAGGTCTTGCAGTCTTGCAAAGAATTCTGATAATAGTACTACTGGAATAAGAAAAGTACTTAACTCAATCCTCTGTCACTATGCTATAAATAATAACAACATAAAATCAGGGAATGAGATAATCTTTAAAGATCTTTCTAGTTTATATTGTGATTTTTCCCCTCCAGATAGTATTTTTTAAATATATATTTTAATTTAGTAAGATAAAAAGTTATCTTTATTCACTCACTGCCTTGTCAGCTTGAGATATTTTTTCTTTGGCTGAGTCTCATCTAATAAGTGATAATTCAACAGATACAAAGGCATATGCCAAGATCTATGATTATTTTAAAAGGAATAATTAAGAGAACAATTATTGCTCTGCAGAAGAAAAGACTTGGTAATAGGCACTAAGACTATGAGGAATGTTTTCCAGTATTTGGAAGGCCTTCATCTGGCATATACAAGAAAGAAGACTCTATTTTGTTTGACATTAAATGGAACACTGCGAATCATGAGATAGAAGTTACACGAATTTCACATTTCAATATAACATGGCTTCTAGTAGGAGTTGTCCAAATAGGGAAAGATCTGCCATTGAAGACTGTGAGTCACAATTATTAGAGTTCAAAAGTAGTGGGGATGCAGCAGAGGTCATCTATATGTTAGTGCTGCTCAAATAATGGTTGTCATGGAGGTCAAATGATCATAGCCATATTCTTCTTACCTCCTCCTCTATTGTCTTATTTGAGGTCCTTGAAACGAAATGTGTCATTTTACCAAGATTGCTTACATTTATAAGTACCAAATTAGATGATTTACAAGAACTCCATTAAACTTCTAATGTTATTAAGAAGAAAAGTATTATACCTATGCATTGTATAATTCAGCTATTATGCTAATTATATTCTAAACTACCTATTGGTTTCAATATAAGATAAACTGCATGCCAATAAAAATTTAATTTCTCTGCAAATTTCTCTAAAGTTTAGAGAGTCTGACATGTATTCCCTTCTAATTTTTAAATATTCCAAACAGAATGGATTTTTACATACAAAAAATATATGATTTTATCTTCTTAATAGGAAAATTATCTAAGCAGTTACACCCAACTTATTTTGGCACTAGAGACTGGTTTTGTGGGAGAAAATTTTTCCACACTTGGGGAGGGGACAGTTGGGGATGATTCAAGTGCATTACATGTATCGTGCACTTTATTTCTAGTATTATTACATTAGCTCCACCTCAGATCATTAGGCATTAGGTCAGGTAGGTGGCTGGGGACCTCTGATCTAAGGAACTGAATAATTACAAGCCCAAATAGTTTAACAGTGGTGATTAGTGACAGGACACCTGAGTAGGACTAAAAAGAAACATTGCCTGATCATGTCATGAAAGGTTTGGTCACTGAAATTTATTAAAGCAAAATAGAAAGCATCAAAATTAAAGTAGGAGACTGAAATTAGAAATCAGAACACCTGAGTCCACAGTTTAGCACCATCATTTAACAAGTGTTTTCTTCTTTGTGAAACTCAGTTTCTTGATCTCTGAAACTCATTTCAACTCAATAAATATATATTGAATGACTACTGTGGAACAAGTTCTGAGCACACATAAGACAGTCTTAGGGACCTGAAAATCCTACAGTGCAACTGCTTATGCAAATAGATACTTGAATTCATGGCAACAGAAATTAATAACATGAGTAAACACATTTTGAAGCAGCTGCAGAATGAAAGGATTAATGGTATGTGGAGTTAGAAAATAAAGTGGGGTGGATGAGAGAAAGGAATATTGACTATAATAATATCTACTTCAGAGCTTTAAGAATGAAGAGATAAAGCATGTTGAAATATCATGTACACTATACATTTTTCTCATTTGAGTAATAATCTTTGTATTATTCCTCATGTTTCTTTATTCCCAGAGCTACCACACATAATTAAGCTTCTATTCACTTCATATGTGGACTTAAGAAATATAAATATGTCTCTCTTGTGACCTAATGATGGGGGCATTTCTTCATAGAAAGCTAGAGTTAATATATATATTTCTTTTGAACAAATAAGTTAGTTTGGTGCTGGAGGGTGAAAACAATAATGAAAAACAAAGTATGATGAATTACCCTTTAAGACATGTGTACCCCAATGTTCATCACAGCACTGTTTATAATAGCCAGGACATGGAAGCAACCTAGATGTCCATCAGCAGATGAATGGGTAAGAAATCTGTGGAACATATACACAATGGAGTATTACTCAGCCTTTTAAAAAATACATTTGAATCAGTTCTAATGAGGTGGATGAAACTGGAACCTTTTATACAGAGTGAAGTAAGTGAGAAAGGAAAACACCAATACAGTATACTAACGCATATATATGGAATTTAGAAAGATGGTAATGATAACCCTGTTTGCAAGACAGCAAAAGAGACACAGATATATAAACAGTCTTTTGGACTCTGTGGGAGAGGGAGAGGGTTGGATGATTTGGGAGAATAGCATTGTAACATGTGTAATATCATATATGAAATGAGTCACCAGTCCAGGTTCAATGGATGCTTGGGGCTGGTGCACTGAGACGGACCAGAGGGATGGTACAGGGAAGGAGGAGGGAGGGGGATTCAGGATGGGAAAAATGTGTATACCTGTGGTGGATACATGTTGATGTATGGCAAAACCAATATAATATTGTGAAGTAATTAACCTCCAATTAAAATAACTAAATTTATATTTTTTAAAAATTGCCTGAGACTAAGCAAGAATGCAATTTTAAAAAGAAAAAATAATTTTAATAATTAACTGATAAAGCAACAGGTAAAAAGTGAAAGTATTACTTAGGTAGGAAAAGAATCTTCCTTTAGTGATAAAGCAACCAGAAAACATTATAATTTAAGTCTCTTTTAAAAAAATTGCCAAGTCAAATATTCTGTTAGGACTTGACTCAGGAACCATTGACAATTTTTCCATCTTAAATAAGGAAAATATGCCTACCTCATGGAGTGAATCAAATAAGGGTTCAGGTGATAAGCCTCATTAAGCACAGTACATAACATAATCAGAAGCTCATTAAAAGTTAGTTCCTTTTTTTAGCCTTTACTGATTTGCTTTTGTTAATTATTACACATACCCACAACACTTCTAACTATGAAGCAAAGAAAGAGTGACATTATAAATTTAAATAGTATAAAATATTGTTTTAGTGTAGAAAGTGCAAAACATCTGGTGACTAACATATCCTTGGAGCAAATCAAGAAGGTTGAGTACTCAAGGAAAAGCTTATGATAAAAGGAAACTAAGGTAGAAGTATCAGTAAATAAAAATATTCTATACAGTGTAAATATTTATCTGTTTGAAATGAATTCCAAATAGGTAAACTTGAAAATATTATAATTTGGGGAGGAAAACAAATAGCTTAATTAAGTTGAAAAAGTGCATTATTAAGACCATGTTAGTTGGGACAATAAGCTTGATCCTAACTTGTACATTAGAAAGCTTAGTACAGATGCATCCAGTTTGCAATTGCATACTAATAATTAACAATATATTAAGTGATTAACTCCAACATTTAGGCTTTGCAGATAAATGGAAGAGATATAGGTAACAAACAGCTGTTGGGAGGTGGGTAAGTGAAGACTCTCAGCTTCTGTGATTTTCTATGTCCTGAAAGATTTCTTTCCTTCTGCAATCAAGGGTTACAGAATCAGGGTTACAGGTGGTCACTCATCTTCTTGATTTTTTTCTTCTTGTTTCCCATTATCAAGTACTTTACCACTGGCAGCGAGCCAACAGCAAGCATTTTGAGCTAAGCAGTATAAATGGGACTTAGGCTAAAAACCAAAAGCAAAATTTGCTAGGAAATGAAAATTACTTTATTAAAACCTTATAGGAAATCTAAAATGTTGATTATCTCCACATTCATGTTCACAGAGTGCCAAATAGAAATATACTGGAAGGAAAACTGGATATAATTTCAATATCTCTGTGATCATATAAGCTGTGATCACTGTTGTTCAGTCACTAATTTACGTCTGACTCTGAGCCCATGGACTGCAGCACCCCAGGCTTCCCTGTACTTCAAAGTCTTCCGCAGTTTGCTCAAACTTATGTCCATTGAGTCCATGATACTATTCAACTGTCTCATCCTCCGTTGCCCCCTTATCCTCCTGCCCTCAATCTTTCCCAGTATCAGGACTTTTCTAGTGAGTTGGCTTTTTGTATCACATGGCCAAAGTATTGGAGCTTCATATTCAACATCAGTCCTTCCAATGAATATTCAGTGTTGTTTTCCTCAAGGATTGACTGGTTTTATCTCCTTGCAGTTCAAGGGACTCTCAAGAGTCTTCTACAATACCATATTTAGAAAGCATCAATTCTTCAGCATCCAGCCTTCTTTATAGTCCAACTCTTACATCCATACATGACTACTGGAAAAACCAGAGCTCAGTCTATGTGGACCTTTGTTGGCAAAATGATGTCTCTGCTTTTTAACAGGCTGTCTAGGTTTGTCATAGCTTTTCTTCCAAGGAGCAAGCTATGATCATATGAAGCAACTTAAAATTTTTACCCTAAAGAGCAGATATTTCATAATGGTACCTTATCATATTTATAGACCTTTACCTTATAGCACCACTATAATTTGTAATTATATTTTTGTTATTATTTGTAAATATCTATCTTCTTCACTAGGATATTCCCATTATGTGGTAGGACTATTTCTTTTTTTTGTCGTCATCATTGTTGCTTTTCTACAGTAGTATCTCCAGTGTCTAGCGTATTTTAAAAGGTGAATAACAAATGCTTCTGATTACAGAAAGATATTGGAATCCTTGTGCACTTGGCGGGAGTGTCAAATGGTACTGCTGCTGTAAAAGAGGGTATAGTGTCTCTTACGAAAATTAAAATTGAATTACTATATGATCCAAGAATTCAATTTTTGAGTATATACCCAAAAGAACTGAAAATAGTGTCTCAAAACATATATATACATCCACATTCCCAGTAGTTAAAATATGAGAGCAACCCACATGTCCATCCAAAGATGAATAAATAAACAAAATGCATCATATTGACACAATAGAATATATTCAAACTTAAAAAAGAAGGAAATTCTGACATATGCTATAAAATGGATGAACCTTGAGGACATTGCTGCTGCTAAGTCACTTCAGTCACGTCCGACTCTGTGTGACCCCATAGATGGCAGCCCACCAGGCTCCACTGTCCCTGAGATTCTCCAGGCAAGAACACTGGAGTGGGATGCCATTTCCTTCTCCAACGCATTAAAGTGAAAAGTGAAAGCAAAGTTGCTCCGTTGTGTCTGACTGCTAGCGACCCCATGGACTGCAGCCCACCAGGCTCCTCTGTCCATGAGATTTTCCATGCAAGAGTACTGGGAGTGGGTTGCCATTGCCTTCTCCTTTGAGGACATTATGCTAAGTGAAATAAACCAGTCAAAAAGAGACAAATCTTGTAAGATTCTACTCACACAAGGTAGAAACTTAGGGAAGTCAGTGCAGGGTTGAGGCCTCAGGCTTATTGTTATTTTTAGTTTTTAAGTCCAACTATTTCCTCACGTAAGTGTCTAGCTCCATTAGCCTAAAGCTGTATATTGTCATCCTCCTTATTTAACTTATATGCAGAGTACATCTTGAGAAATGCTGGGCTAGAAGAAGCACAAACTGGAATCAAGATTGCTGGGAGAAATATCAATAACCTCAGATATGCAGATGACATCACCCTATGGCAAAAAATGAAGAGGAACTAAAAAGTTTCTTGATGAAAGAGGACAGCGAAAAAGTTGGTTTAAAGCTCAACATTCAGAAAACTAAGATCATGGCATCTGGTCCCATCACTTCATGGGAAATAGATGGGGAGACAGTAGAAGCAGTATCAGACTTTATTTGGGGGGGCTTCAAAATCACTGCAGATGGTGATTGCAGCCATGAAATTAAAAGACACTTACTCCTTGGAAGAAAAGTTATGACCAACCTAGATAGCATATTCAAAAGCAGAGACATTACTTTACCAACAAAAGTCCCTCTAGTCAAGTCTATGGTTTTTCCAGTAGTCATGTATGGATGTGAAAGTTGGACTGTGAAGAAAGCTGAGCGCCGTAGAATTGATGTTTTTGAACTGTGGTGTTGGAGAAGACTCTTGAGAGTTCCTTAGACTGCAAGGAGATCCAACCAGTCCATTCTAAAGGAAATCAGTCCTGGCTGCTCACTGGAAGGACTGATGCTGAAGCTGAAACTCTAATCCTTTTGGCCAACTCATGCGAAGAGATGACTCACTGGAAAAGATTCTGATGCTGGGAGTGATTGGGGACAGGAGGAGAAGAGGACGACAGAGGATGAGATGGCTGGATGGCATTACCAACTCGATGGACATGAGTGTGAGTGAACTCCTTGAGTTGGTGATGGACAGGGAGGCCTGGCATGCTGTGATTCATAGGATCACAAAGAGTTGGACACAACTGAGCGACTGAACTGAACTGAACTGATACTTGCTCTAATTTCCTGATATTTAGGGGAATGTCTCCCTGGTCTACAGGATCAAAAAACAACCATACCCATGACAAGACAATCAGTAACTTCCGTCCATCTTATCTAGGATAAAACACCAGGTGGACCATTAACTTTTAACCATACTTAAATAATGGCTGGATGGCATCACTGACTTGATGGATGTGAATTTGAGTGAACTCCGGGAGTTGGTGATGGACAGGGTGTCTGGTGTACTGCAATTCATGGGGTCACAAAGAGTTAGACACAACTGAGCAACTGAACTGAACTGAACTGAATAGTATTTAATAAATAATAATCTGATATGTCATAAGCATATATCTAGTCCTTAAACAATAGCCTGAGGTCATGAGAAATGGCTGCAGGCTGGTGACTCAATGTCTAAGAAAACTCAAGGACTTAGGAATCAAAGAAAGCCATAAAAAAGGCATAGTGGATATTGTGGCTTTTAAACTGATTGGTCAAAAAGTACATATATCAGGGCTCCGAGCCAACCAAAAACAAACAGATTAATACCAGTAAAGATATAAACTGTTGTTATTCCCACCCTTTCAGGCACATCCCTTCTCAGTGTGTATTCTGAAAGCTTGCTATCTGTATCCTTTGAAATAAACTCTGTGAGAGTATTTGCATATTTCCAAATTCTTTTTTTGGCTCTGCAAACAAGAACTCGGTTTCCTGTTTCAACATGAGGTATCTAAAGCAGTCAAAATTAAACAAAAGAACGAACTGTGGCTGCAAGTGGCTTAGGATGGGAGGAAGGAATGTAGAGTTACTGTTAATGATTCAGTTTTACAAGATGAAAAGAGTTCTGGAGATGGACGGTGGTAATGATAGCACAAAAAATGAATGAACTTAAACAACTGAACTATATGCTTAAAATTGTTTAGTCAGTAAACAATCTTTGCTTTGTGTATTTACTCCAGTAAAAACATGTATGGAAAAAAATGATTTTATTTTATTGTAAAATGGAACTTATTAGGAGTTTATCTTTGTCATGGCTATTGCTTACCTTTTAAAATAATTTAAAACTCCAAGGCATACACTTAATTTCCAGTTGTAAGGACGCCTTTGGCCAATATTAAGGGCTCTAGTGAAAATGAAAGTGAAGTCGCTCAGTCGTGTCCAACTCTTTGCGACCCATGGACTGTAGCCCACCAAGTTCCTCTGTCCATAAAATTTCCAGGCAAAATACTGGAGTGGGTTGCCATTTCCTTTTCCAGGGCATCTTCCCGACCCAGGGATCAAACCTAGGTCTCCCACATTGCAGGCAGATGCTTTAATCTCTGCACCACCAGGGAAGCCATTAGGAAAATATAAAACTGTATTATTGAAGCAAAATAATGCTCATAAGTCCTAAAGTACATGAAAAGGCTTAGTTCAGAACTCAAACTCTCTGAAAAGACTCAGGTATTTGTGTTCCACTTGTATTTTACCCACTAAATGTACTGAAAACATCTTAGAAACATCAAAATAAGCTAGATTTGGTCACATTTCTTAGAATCCCTAATATAAATTATTATTTATAGCATGATATAGTTATAAACTGATCTTTTAGAAGGATTTTAAGATGTATTTTTCAGCATTACAGGCTGATTAAATGAGAAGTAACAGAA
>SJYC01072015.1:0-13114 GCA_006408675.1 Madoqua kirkii
AAGAAGTAAAACTTTCACTGTTTGCAGATGACATGATCCTCTACATAGAAAATCCTAAAGACTCGACCAGAAAACTACTAGAGCTAATCAATGAATATAGTAAAGTTGCAGGATATAAAATCAACACTCAGAAATCCCTTGCATTCCTATACACTAATATTGAGAAAGTAGAAAAGAAGTTAAGGAAACAATTCCATTCACCATTGCAACAAAAAGAATAAAATACTTAGGAATATACCTACATAAAGAAACTAATGACCTATATATTGAAAACTATAAAACACTGATGAAAGAAATCAAAGAGGGCACTAATAGATGGAGAAATATACCATGTTCATGGATCGGAACAGTCAATATAGTGAAAATGAGTATGCTACCCAAAGCAATCTACAGATTCAATGCAATCCCTATCAAGCTACCAACAGTATTTTTCATAGAACTAGAACAAATAATCTCAAGATTTGTATGGAAATACAAAAAATATCGAATAGCAAAAGCAATCTTGAGAAAGAAGAATGGAACTGAAGGAATCAACTTGCCTGACTTCAGGCTCTACTACAAAGCCACAGTCATTAAGACAGTATGGTACTGGCACAAAGACAGAAATATAGATCAATGGAACAAAATAGAAAGTCCGGAGATAAATCCAAACACATATGGATACCTTATCTTCAACAAAGGAGGCAAGAACATACAATGGAGTAAAGACAATCTCTTTAACAGGTGGTGCTGGGAAAACTGGTCAACCACTTGTAAAGGAATGAAACTAGATCACTTTCTAACACCACACACAAAAATAAACTCAAAATGGATTAAAGATCTAAATGTAAGACCAGAAACTATAAAACTCCTAGAGGAGAACATAGGCAAATCACTCTCTGACATAAATCCCAGCAGGATCCTCTATGATCCAGAATCAGTATTTTGATTCATATCTTCCTGACCCCATAGGTTTTTAGCTGAATTAAGAAGGAAAAGATAGAGCCCCACAACAGAAATTAACTCCAAGACAGTCTTGGGCATACTCCATTGAAACCTCTTAAAATGCTTCTTGGTTTTAAATACCTTACTAAGTTCTTTTTATTTAGGGAGTTCTAATGAGAAATGCTGGACTGGAAGAAACACAGGCTGGAACCAAGATTTCCAGGAGAAATATCAATAACCTCAGCTATGCAGATGACATCACCCTTATGGCAGAAAGTGAAGAGGAACTAAAAAGCCTCTTGATGAAAGTGAAAGAGGAGAGCGAAAAAGTTGGCTTAAAGCTCAACATTCAGAAAACGAAGATCATGGCATCCGGTCCCATCACTTCATGGGAAATAGATGGGGAAACAGTGTCAGACTTTATTTTGGGGGCTCCAAAATCACTGCAGATGGTGACTGCAGCCATGAAATTAGAAGATGCTTACTCCTTGGAAGAAAAGTTATGACCAACCTAGATAGTATATTCAAAAGCAGAGACATTACTTTGCCGACTAAGGTCCGTCTAGTCAAGGCTATGGTTTTTCCAGCAGTCATGTATGGATGTGAGAGTTGGACTGTGAAGAAAGCTGAGCACCGAAGAATTGATGCTTTTGAACTGTGGTGTTGGAGAAGGCTCTTAAGTCCCTTGGACTGCAAGGAGATCCAACCAGTCCATTCTGAAGGAGATCAGCCCTGGGATTTCTTTGGAAGGAATGATGCTGAAGCTGAAACTCCAGTATTTGTCCACCTCATGAGAAGAGTTGACTCATTGGAAAAGATTCTAATGCTGGGAGGGATTAGGGGCAGGAGGAGAAGGGGACAACAGAAGATGAAATGGCTGGATGGCATCACTGACTCAATGGACATGAGTCTGAGTGAACTCCAGGAGATGGTGATGAACAGGGAGGCCTGGCGTGCTGTGATTCATGGGGTTGCAAAGAGTCGGACCCGACTGAGTGACTGAACTGAACTGATACATTAAAGAAGTGACTAAACATTTTTTTGACTGATTCACTATAAAATTCCATTTACTCTAATATAATTAAACATTCTTGAAGAGTGATACAAATGACTTTGTTGAAGTCATTTGGGTAGCAAAGCTACCCAAAGCTACCCAAAGGTGTAGCAAGCTAAAGCTGAGAAAACTGACAGAATGAGTTCAAATCTGGAAGATACACCACATACCAAATCAGGACAAATTTTTTCATCAGACTCTAATGTTTCTATATATCTTGTGAGCAGAGATACCAACTCTCCTTTTTCTCTTTGTACCAAACTATCTTTTCAATAATATCTGTATAGCAAGTAGCCTCAGAAGACAGAAAAAGTGTTTTCTATCAGATGAAAGGTAAGTTTGTTTAAAATCTTGCGACAAAGAGACAGGATCTCTCTGAAGAGCACGGGCAGGTATGTCCATTATAAAGGATTTAATGTCCCTAATCTCATGATTCCTTTCCTATAACAATATATACTACCAAAAACTATGCAGATGTCTCATACTTTTCTCCAGGAACTGGGGCTTGCAGAACTGTGACAAACACTAAAGCTCTGTCTGAAACTTTTATGAATTTAAAAAAAAAAAAAAAAACACTGATTTGTTTCTTACCCAAGAGTCTTGAGTCTTCTATCATCATCTGAGAAACTGTTAATTTTAACTCAAGTAAAATCTCAAACTGTTCAAGGTTCTTGACATTTAATAAGTACCCTTGAATTTTTTTTTATTTTAGAGATTCAGTTTCTTACTATGAAATTTAAAAACGAGTATGCTTATAAGTTTCCTAATACATAATAAATACTTAAGCAAGTAGTAGCTAATTAGCAGTCATAGAAAGAGAAGCATGCAGGTTCCATCAGCATCATGGTGGCACAAGATGCTCTCTTTGCCTTTTCCATTCAAACAACAACCAGTAAAACATCCATAACTTAACAAGGATGACTTGGGCTAACACAGCAAGATGCTGGAGAGTTCCACACACCTGTACATGTAAGTGTGGGTGGACTAGAACACATACAGAAGTCAGAATCAGAGGAACAGCTGAGCCAGTGACTGAGATAATGGACCCTTGGCCATAGTGACTGACCCCACAACCCTAGAGAACCTGGTACCAGGGAAGGAGGCATGCATGACTCCAGCACACCCAGCCACTGTGGGACCTGTGGTCACAGAACCTGCAGCACTGACAGCTGAACCTGCAACTGGTCTCTCCAGCTGTGAAGGCACCACCACGGCAGTCCTGTGAAACCACAGCAGCAGCAAATATGAATCTAATAACACTAGATACAGTACAGACAAACAAAACTACAGCTAGCTCCCAACTCTCCCTCTTCTCTCCACCAGGCAGAACCTAAGACTCAGGAGATTCCAGACACAGTTTAGGTTCTTGCCATCCCAGTGGTGATGCCAGCTACAATAGCAACACTACTAGCAGCAAGGCCCCAGTGCCCACAGAGGCACAAGCAGCTACAATGAAAGTTCCATGTAACACATCCAACAAAGGTGGTAGAGAGTAAAAAGTACTGATTCTCAAATATAACTAGAGGAAGCTCCCAAAACATTGTTATAGCACAACCTATTGAAAAAACAAAGCAAGGACCTCTAATTATTAATCTGTAAAATCATTAGAATCAAGGTAAAATAAAATATTTACCTAAAGCAGAAAGGTGTCTGGCATAAGATCAGCTCATAAAGCCCCATGAAAAATCATGGCAACACAGTATCACAAAAATAAAATTCTCTAGAAACCAAATTTAAATTCTAATTGATGAATAATTCAAAATAACTGCCATGAAGAAACTCAATGGACTACAAGAAGATTCAAAAATGCAGTTCAACAAGATAAGGAATAAAATTACTGAACAGAGGGAATACTTACCAAAGAGACTGAAACTCTAAAAGGAATCAAACAGAAATTATGAAGCTAAAGAATACAATAAATCAGATGAAAGATGTAATTTTAAAACATTGGAAACAGATCAGATCATATGGAAGAGAGAATTAGTGAACTTAAAAATAAAATGTAGAAATAATAAAGACAGAAGAAGAGAGAGAATTAGAATCTAGAAAAAGAAGAATGAGGAGGAGAAAGTGGGTGGGGGAAGGAGAGGAAATGTTTTGAGAAATATCCAACTCTATTATGAAAAAAATCTAGGATAATAGGAGAAAGGAAAAAGCAGGGGCGGGAAAAGGTGCGGAGAGTTTACCTAAAGAAATAACAGCAGAATGCAAAGGATGGGCCTTTGAAGGATCTGGTCCTGGACTTCTGTTATTTTATTGTTGTTGTTCAGTTGCTAAGTCATGTCCAACTCTTTGCAATCCCATGGACTGTAGCACACTAGGTGTTCCTGTTCTTCACTATCTTCCAGACTTTATGCAAACTCGTGTCCATCTAACCGGTGATTTTAACCAGTCATCTCATCCTCTGTTGGCTCCTTTTCCTCTTGCTGTCAATCTTTCACAGCATCAAGATCTTTTCCAATAACTTGGTTCTTCACATCAGTCTGCCAAAGTAGGAGTTTCAGCTTCAGCATCAGTCCTTCCAAAGAATATTCAGGACTGATTTCCTCTAGGACTGACTGATCTCCATGATGTCCAAGCAACTCCCAAGAGTCTTCACTTGCACAACAATCCAAAAGCATCAATTCTATGTTACTCAGCCTTCTTTATGGTCCAACTTTCACATCTGTACATGAGTACTGGAAAAACCATACCTTTGACTAGATGGATCTTTGTCAGAAAGTAATGTCTCTGTTTTTTTAAATATGCTATATGTTTGTCACAGTTTTTCTTCCAAAGATCAAATGTCTTTTAATTTCATGGCTGCAGTCACCATCCTCAGTGATTTTGAAGCCCAGGAAAATAAAATCTGCTATTGTTTCCAACTTTTCCTCATCATTTGCCATGAAGAGATGAGACCAGATTCCATGGTCTTCATTTTCTGAATGTTTAGTTTTAAGCCAGCTTTTTACTTTCCTCTTTCACTCTCATCAAGAGACTCTTTAGTTCTTCTTTGCTCTCTGCCATTAGAGTGGTATCATCTGCATCTCTGACATTGCAATTATTTCTCCTGGAAATCTAGATTCCAGCCTGTTATTCACATACCCTGGCATTTTGCATATAGGCACATTATTGGCATAAGTTGCTTATAATAGTCTCATGTAACTTCTGTTATGTCAGTTCTTACCTCTATTTTTCATTTCAAATTTTGTTGATTTGTGTCCTCTCCCTTTTTTTTCTTGATGAGTCTGGCTATAGGTTTCTCAATTTTGTGCTGTTTTCAAAGAACCAGCTTTTAGTTGATCTTTTCTACTATTTCTTTTTTAGTTTCTATTTCATTTATTTCTGCTCTAATCTTTATGATTTATTTCCTTCTACTAATCTTGAGTTTTGTTTTTCTTTCTCTAGTCACTTTAGGTATAACATTAAGCAATTTATTTGAAGTTTTTCTGGTTTCCTGAGGTAAGCAAGAACTCCTTTTGCTGTATCCATAGGTTTGGGATCATCAGGTTTTCATTTTCATTTGTCTCTAAGTATTTTTTATTTCTTTGTCATTTCTTCAGTGATCTAATGGTTATTTAGTAGAATATTCTTGAGTGTCCCTTGGACTGCAAGGAGATCCAACCAGTCCATTCTAAAGGAGATCAATCCTGAAATTTCTTTGGAAGGAATGATGCTAAAGCTGAAACTCCAAGACTTTGGCCACCTCATGCTAAGAGTTGACTCACTGGAAAAGACTCTGATGCTGGGAGGGTTTGGGGGCAGGAGGAGAAGGGGAAAAAAGAGGATGAGATGGTTGGATGGCATCACTGACTCGATGGATGTGAGTCTGAGTGAACTCCAGGAGTTGGTGATGAACAGGGAGGCCTGGCGTGCTGCGATTCATGGGGTCTCAAAGACTCAGACACGACTGAACAACTGAACTGAACTGAGTAGAATATTTTCTAGCCTCCAAGTTTTTGTGGCTTTTTTTAAAGCTTTATCCTTGCAGTTCATTTCTAATCTTATAATGTTACAGTCACAAAAAATGCTTAATACAATTTGTTTTCTTAAACTTATCAAGGCTTGCTTATGTCCCAGCATGTAATCTCTTCAGATAATATTACAATTATAAGGCAATATAACTAATGAATATGGGTGCAAGAATCCTCAAAAAATACTAGCTAACCAAATCTAACAATACATCAAAAGGATCATATTCCATGACCTAGTTTTTGTGGCTTTTTTTTAAAGCTTTATCCTTGCAGTTCATTTCTAATCTTATAATGTTACAGTCACAAAAAATGCTTAATACAATTTGTTTTCTTAAACTTATCAAGGCTTGCTTATGTCCCAGCATGTAATCTCTTCAGATAATATTACAATTATAAGGCAATATAACTAATGAATATGGGTGCAAGAATCCTCAAAAAATACTAGCTAACCAAATCTAACAATACATCAAAAGGATCATATTCCATGACCAAGTGAGATTTATCCTGGGTTGCAAGGGTTTTTCAATATCTATAAATTAATCAGTTGACACATTACATTAAACAATAGAAGAATAAAAGTCATATGATCATCTCAATAGATGTAGAAAAAGCTTCTGTAAAATTTAACATCCATTTATGATAAGAACTATACAAAAAGTAAGCATAGAGGAAACAAACCTCAGCATAATAAAGCCCATATACAACAAACCCACAGCTAACATCATATGTAGTGCTGAAAAGTTGAACACATTGCCTCTAAGATCAGAAACAAAACAAGAATTATCAATTACACCAACTTTATTCCACATAGTTTTGGATTTTTTTTTCCTAGTGACAGCAATCAAAGAAAAATAAACAAAAAGGAAACCAAATTAGAAAGGAAGAAGTAAAACTGTCACTGTTTGCAAATTAAATTATACACAGAAAATCCTAAAGATTCTACCAGAAAAGTACTAGAACTCATCAATGAATCAGGTAAAGCTGCAGGACACAAAATTAATATAAAAAAGTCTGTTGTATTTCTACACACTAACAACTAAATAGCAGAAAGAGAAATTAAGAAAAGAATGTCATTTACCACTGCATCAAGGCTTCCTGATTTTGAATACAGTTATCAAAACAGCATAGTACTGGCAGAAAAACAGAAATACAGATCTATGGAATAGGATAGATGGTCCAGAGATAAACCCATGCACCTATGGTCAACTAATCTTTAACAAAGGGGGAAATAATATAAAATGGAGAAAAGACAGCTTGTTCAATAAATGGTACTGTGAAAACTGGACAGCTACGTGTAAAAGAATGAAATCAGAACATTTTCTAACACCATACACAAAAACAAACTCCAAATGGGTTTAAAGACCTAAAAATAAGTCCAAACACTATAAAACTCTTAGGGAAAATATAGTCAGAACACTCTGTGACCTAAATCGCAGATCCTTTTTGATCCTAGAGTAATAAAAATAAACACAAAAATAAATAAATGGGACTTAATTAAACTCAAAAGCTGTAGCAAAGCAAAGGAAACTATGCTGCTGCTGCTGCTAAGTCACTTCAGTCATGTCCGACTCTGAGCAACCCCACAGATGGCAGCCCACCAGTCTCCACCATCCCTGTGATTCTTCCGGCAAGAACACTGGTGTGGGTTGCCATTTCCTTCTCCAGTGCATGAAAGTGAAAAGTGAAAGTGAAGTCATTCAGTAAGTGTCCAACTCTTCGTGACCCCATGGACTACAGCCTACCAGGCTCCTCCGGCCTACCTTTCTCTCCAGTGTGGAGAAAAGTGAACACTACTGCACTGTTGGCGGGAATGTAAATTGATAAAACCAATATGGAGAACAGTACAGACGTTCCTTAAAAAACTAAAAATAGAACTACCATATGACCCAGCAATCCCACTACTGGGCATAAAAAAACCTGAGAAAACCATTATTCAAAAAGGCATATATCCCATAATCTATGTTCACTGCAGTACTATTCACAATAGCCTGAACATGCAATCAGCCTAAATGTCTATCAACAGATGAATGGATAAAGAAAAAGTGGTACATATATACAAAGGAATATTACTCAGTCATAAAAAGGAATGAAATTGGGTCCTTTGTAGTGAGGTAGAAAAACTTAGAGTCTGTTCCTTAAAGTAAAATAAGTCAGAGAAAGAAAAATAAACGTCATATCTTAACATATATAGATATGGAATCTAGAAAAGTGGTGAAAGTGAAGTCACTCAGTCGTGTATGACTCTTTATGACCCCATGGACTGTAGCCCACTAGGCTCCTCCATCCATGGGGTTCTCCAGGGCAGCAACAGAGATGCAGTCATAGAAAAGACTTATGGCCCCGGAGGGAAGGAGAGGGTAGGGAAGAACTGAGAGACTAGGACTGACATATATTCACTACCATGTGCAAAAGAGATAGCTAATGGGAACTGCTGTATAGCACAGGGAACTCAGCTCAGTGCTCTGTGATGACCTAGAGGAGTGCTATGATAGGGAATGGGAGGGAAGATCAGGAGGATGGGATATATGCATATATACAGCTGATTCACTTTGTTGTAAAGCAGGAGATAACACAACAATAGAAAGAAATTACACTTCACTAAAAAACAAGAAGAAAATAGCTACAAATAAACCTACCTAAAGACACAAAAGAACTGTACTGCAAAAACTATAAGATGTTGATGAAAGAAATTGAATACCACATAAACAAATGATAAGATATACCATGTTCTTGGACTGGAAGAATCAATAATATTAAAACAATCATATTACCCAAGACAATCTACAAATTCAATGCAGTATCTATCAAATTACCAATGGTATGTTTCACAGAACTGGAACAAAAATTGTTTAATCTGTATGGAAACATAAAAGCTCTCAATAGCCAAAACAATCTCGAGAAAGAACAGAACTGTCAAAATCATGCTCCCTGATATCAGACTATATTGCAGTCATCAAAACAGTATAGCACTTGCACAAAAACTGACACATAGATGAATGGAAAAGGGCCCAGAAACATGCCCACAATTATAATCACGACTGAAGCGACTTAGTAGCAGCAACAGCTGCAACCTATGACAAAGGAGGCAAGAATATATGACAGAGAAAAGACTGTTTCTTCAATAAGCAGTTATGCAAAAACTGAACAGTTATGCATAAACGAACAAGATTAGAACATAGCACCATATATAAAAATAAACTTAAAATGTATTAAAGATCTAAATGTAAGACTGGATACTATAAAAATCCTACCAAAAACATAGGCAAAACAATTTTTGATACAAAGTACAGCAGTATTTTTTTTGCATCTGTTTCATAGGATAAAGAAAACAAAAGTAAAAATAAGTCAGATGTATTATTAATTAAACTTAAAAGCCTTTATATAGCCCTAAAAGCAAAGGAAACTATAAGCAAAATGAAGACATTTTACGAACTGGGAGAGAATATTTGCAAACAATGCAACTAACAAGGGGTTAATTTCTAAAATATACAAACAGCTTATACAACTCCATATAAAAAAAAAAAGTGCACAGAAAACCTGCATAGACATTTCTCCAGATTGCCAATAGGCACATGAAAAGGCACATGATAACTAAATTTTTCACACCTGTTGGAATGGCCATCATCAAAAATTCCAAAAATAATAAATTCTGGAGAAGATGTGATAAAAAAAGGATCCCTCACACAAAGTAAATGGGAATGTAAATTGGCGCAATCACTGTGAAGAAAAGTATGGAGTTTCCATAAAATAATAAAAACAGAGCTGCCATATAACCCAATAATCCCACTCTAGGGCATATATCCAGAAAAGATTAAAACCCTAATTCAAAAAGACATATGTACCTCAGTGTTCATAGCAGCACTATTTACCAGTGCCAAGAAATGGAGCCAATCCTAATGTCCATCAACAGGTGAATGCATAAAGCAGACATTGCATACAGCATACATACATATAAATTCACATATATACATATACATACATGTGAAATATTATATTACATATATAAAGGAATGTTCCTCAGCCACTGAAAATAATTAAATAATGTCATTTGTAGCAACATGAAGTAAAGTAAGACTGAGAAAGACAAATATATGATATCACTTATATGTGGAGTTTAAAAAAAAATAATGTAAAGGAACTTAATAACAAAACAGAATTAGACTCACAGACACAGAAAACAAACTTGTCATTATCAAAGGGGAAGTGAGGAAGAATAAATTGGGAAACAGTGATTAACAGACATATATCACTATATAAAATAGATAATCAAGGACCTACTGTATAGTACAAGAAACTATATTCACTATCTTACAGTAATCTATAGTGGCAAAGACTAGATAGATACAACTGAATTACTTTGCTTTATACCTGAAACTTCCTACTTTAGCATTCCAGTACCCTATAGCAAAAAGGATATCTTTTTTGGGTGTTAGTTCTAAAAGGTTTTATAGGTCTTCATAAAACCATTCAACTTCATCTTCTTCAGCATTACTGGTTGGGGCATAGACTTGGATCACTGTGATATTGAATGGTTTGCCTTGGAGACGAACAGAGATCATTCTGTCGTTTTTGAGAGTGCATCCAAGTACTGCATTTCAGGCTCTTTTGTTGACCATGATGGCTACTCCATTTTTTCTAAGGGAGTCCTGCCCGCAGTAGTAGATAAAATGGTCATCTGAGTTAAATTCACCCATTCCAGTCCATTTTAGTTCACTGATTCCTAGAATGTCGACGTTCACTCTTGCCATCTCTTGTTTGACCACTTCCAATTTGCCTTGATTCATGGACCTGACATTCCAGGTTCCTATGCAATATTGCTCTTTACAGAATCAGATCGTGCTTCTATCACCAGTCACAGCCACAGCTGGGTACTGTTTTTGCTTTGGCTTCATCCCTTCGTTTTTTTCTGGAGTTATTTCTGCACTGATCTCCAGTAGCATATTGGGCATCTACTCACCTGGGGAGTTCCTCTTTTGGTATTCTATCATTTTGCCCTTTTATACTGTTCATGGGGTTCTCAAGGCAAGAATACTGAAGTGGTTTGCCATTCCCTTCTCCAGTGGACCACATTCTGTCAGACCTCTCCACCATGACCCGCCCATCTTGGGTTGCCCTGCAGGCATGGCTTGGCTTCACTGAATTAGACAAGGCTGTGGTCCTAGTGTGATTAGATTGACTAGTTTTCTGTGAGTATAGTTTCAGTGTGTCTGCCCTCTGATGCCCTCTTGCAACACCTACCATCTTACTTGGGTTTCTCTTACCTTGCCGTAGGGTTCCAAATAGGAAAAGGAGTACGTCAAGGCTGTATACTGTCACCCTGTTTATTTAACTTATATGCAGAGTACATCATAAGAAATGCTGGACTAGAAGAAACACAAGCTGGAATCAAGATTGCTGGGAGAAATATCAATAACCTCAGATATGTAGATGATACCACCCTTATAGCAGAAAGTGAAGAAGAACTAAAGAGCCTCTTGATGAAAGTGAAAGAGGAGAGCGAAAAAGTTGGCTCAAAGCTCAACATTCAGAAAACAAAGATTGTAGCATCCGGCCCCATCACTTCATGGGAAATAGATGGAGAAACAGTGGAAACAGTGTCAGACTTTATTTTGGGGGGCTCCAAAATCACTGCAGATGGTGACTGTAACCATGAAATTAGATGCTGCTTAATCCTTGGAAGAAAAGTTATGACCAACGTAGATAGTATATTCAAAAGCAGAGACACTGCTTTGCCGATGAAGGTTCATCTAATTAAGGCTATGGTTTTTCCACTGGGCATGTATGGATGTGAGAACTGGACTGTGAAGAAGGCTGAGCGCCGAAGAATTGATGCTTTTGAACTGTGGTGTTGGAGAAGACTCTTGAGAGTCCCTTGGACTGCAAGGAGATCCAACCAGTCCATTCTAAAGGAGATCAACCCTAGGATTTCTTTGGAAGGACTGATGCTAAAGCTGAAACTCCAGTACTTTGGCCACCTTATGCAAAGAGTTGACTCACTGGAAAAGACTCTGATGCTGGCAAGGATTGGGGGCAGAAGGAGAAGTGGATGACAGAGGATGAGATGGCTGGATGGCATCACTAACTCGATGAACATGAGTCTGAGTGACCTCTGGGAGATGGTGATGGACAGGGAGGCCTGGCGTGCTGCAATTCATGGGGTCCAGAGGAGTTGTACATGACTGAGCGACTGAACTGAACTGAAACCTGAAACATTGCAAATCAACTATACTTCAATAAAAAGAATTTTATTTATTAGATGTTTTACATAAACTTCATGGTAACCTTAAAAATAAATCTAGAACAGAGATGAGAAAAAGAAAGGAAAAGGAAACTGAGAAAAATACAGAAAATCACCAAAATAAAATGACAGACAGAAATAAGAGAAAAAAGAAGATACAGAGCAACCAGAAAAAAAAAATATGGAAATACTAAGCCCTTATTTGTCAATAACCACCCTAACCATAAATAGGCTGAATTCACCAATCATAACACAAAGTACATAGAACACAAAACAACACCCAAATATATGCTCTCCAGGAAATTCAACTCAGCTCTAAAGGTGAGCATAGACATAAAGGAAAGGGATGGAAGACAATACTCAAAGCAATGGCAGCCAGCTATACTCATATGAGACAAAAGAGAATTCAAACCAAAAATGATAACAAGAGATAGAAATGGACACAGGTTAATGATTAAAGGTACAATTCATCAAGACTACACAATAATTATCAATACACATTGCCCCCAGCACAGGAGTACCAACATACACAAACAATTATATTAAAATTATTTTTTAAATGCCTGGAGCAATGGAAAAGAAAATAAATATAACAAAAGCTATCAGATGCATCAAATGTTGTACTAAGAGGAAAGTTTATAGCCAAGCAGATCTATCTCAAGAAACAAGAAAAAAATTTCAAATATACATTCTAACTTTTCAACTAAAAGAACTAGGAAAAAAAGAATAAAGTCCTAGAAGGAGGAAAATAATATAGATCGGAGCAGAAATAAATGAAATGAAATTTAAAAACATAGTAGAAATGATCGATAAAATTAAGAGCTGAATTTGAAAAGATAAAGCTTTAGCTAGAATCATGAAGAAAAAAAGAAAGAGAGATGGCTAAAATAAACAAAATCCAAAATGAAAGGGAAGAAACAACAAATATCACAGAATCACAAAACC
>SJYC01072017.1:0-20052 GCA_006408675.1 Madoqua kirkii
AAGGAAATACTTTTAATGAAACTACCACTTGTGTTTTTAGAATCAATCCATTCCTCCCCTCTAACCCCCCAAGAAATAATTGAGGTCAGGACTTCAATTATCATGAACTTCTACATCTAGGGAAAAAGGAGTTTCCAAATTATTCCACAAGAAGCTTTTTTTAGGTGCAGAAATGAAAGGAAAGAAAGAAAAAGCCTCTAAATAGTTGCTATGCTCAAATTTAACTTTTAATTACATGAACAAATAAACATTACACAGAAAAAGTACTAAAGCAAAAAGAAAACATATGAAGTGAATCAGTGAATGAATAATAACACTGATTTGAGTTTTAAAAGATTACCTAATCTTACCTCTTGCCTTGTGGTTGAATTACATCGAAAACAAAAGACAGATAATAATTTAGGCTGTTTCAAAATTAAACTAAAAAAATAATAATTCCAAAATATATCTGGTTCTCCTCTTCAGGAAACTGCTGCTACTGTTTGCCCTTGTTCTTTGACCTTCATTAAAAATAACCTACCCATCATCCTCTGTACATTGAGGAATTCATGAACACATTATTAAGAACTTTCACATTCAGGTTTAATAGATCCGAATTGTATAGCCATTGCTCATGGTCTCTATTTTTTTGTCTCCTCCCAGTCCTTTAATTTGAGACTTCTCTCTCTATGCTGTTTATGTTCATTTTAAAATGCAGAGCCAAGAAATATGTTACTAGCTGGAAGAATTTTATGCTTCCCGGATGGTAATAGTGGTAAAAAATCTATCTGTCAGTACAGGAGATATAGTGAGACAGATGCGGTTTGATCCCTGGGTCCGGAAGATTTCCTGGAGTAGGAAACAGCAACCCACTCTGGTATTCTTGCCTGGAAAATCCCATGGACAGAGGAGCCTGATGGCCAACATACCATTGGGTCGCACAGAGTTGAAGAGTAGCCCACCATTTTAAAAAATGCCATATTTTGATTAAACATTCATGTTTTATTCTTGATTTTTCTAAATAGTGTTACAATTTGAACTTTTAAATAATATTAGCTTTTTTTCATTATAAGAGTTGTAAAACAAGCTAACATAGACTAATTTTTAAACACTGCTTCTACCAGCAATCAAGAATTTGAATTTCATGAGAAAACGAAGATATACATGGAGAGTTAGGCTCAGTAATACACGTTGTAAAGTAATCATTATTATACATGGTATTTACAATAAGTAATGATTTTGTTTATTATAAAATCCTCCTTAGGAAAATAGAGATCTGAGCATAAAGCAAAGAATTTTCATGCAATTCATTAAATGTAACTGCCAGCTAACAACATTGTGCTGTCTCTTCAATGTGTCTCTGAAGTAGACGATTACATCTAAGCAGAATTGCGAAAGAGACAATAGCTATCTTTCTTCACCAACATATGACACTAATAAGCTAATCAAAGGCTTAGGTAATTAAAACAAAGCTATAGTGAAGTGAAGTCGCTCACTGGTGTCTGACTCTGCGACCCCATGGACTGTAGCCTACCAGGCTCCTCCCTCCATAAGATTCTCCAAGCAAGAGTACTAGAGTGGGTTGCCATTTCCTTCTCCAGAGGATCTCCAGAGGATCTTCCCAACCCAGGGATCGAACCCAGGTCTCCTGCATTCCAGGCAGACGCTTTAACCTCTGAGCCACCAGGGAAGCCCAAAAACAAAGCTATAGAGCCAGATAAATCCCACTTAATATTCAGCAATGCAAAGATTAAAATGGGACTGGAGTGTGTTGGGAGGAAGTACTATGAACTTATTTTCACCAGACTGTTGGTTGAGCATTGATCAAATTTGTTAATACAAAGATTACTAAATAAAAGAAACTCCCTATGTACTGAAGCTTCATTTGAATTAGTCTTGGAATTATGCCATAAGATCATGCTTATAAGACAAAACCGAAATACTTAAGGTGGGCAGTTTAGTGAATTGAGAAGATCAATGAAAAACATGTCTAAAGACTTTATACTCAAATATGTCTCTAAAAATGTCAGGCTTTCATGTAATTTTACTGCTCAATCCAGAACAAATGATTGTGAATTTGTTTAAAATCTGTGTTTTTTATCTTCCCTTCTCACAGATATTGAAATTATCAGCAAATAATAGGCAGGAATTTGATAACATAAATATTCTAAAGTGTAAAGGATTGTTGATACACCAAGAATTACTTGGGAGAGATCCAAGATAAACAAAAATCCAATTGTAATATAGAGGTTATAGTTTAGTGGCATTCATCTATATTAATTAAAAAATGAAACATAAAAATATATTACTTGATAAGTGACAATTAATTTATTCATCAGAAGCTCTTGAGGTTTATCATTAACAATGCTCTATGATATTAAAACACCACCTTCCTTGCTTTCTAAAAATCAACAGTTTGAGGAATCTAATATCCTCAGTCACTGAAACCAACTCTGAACCATATTCTGCTTTAAGCATTCATTTTCACACCTTCAGTTCAGTTCAGTTGTTCAGTCGTGTTGGACTCTTTGCGACTCCATGAACCACAGCATGCCAGGCCTCCCTATCCATCATCAACTGCCGGAGTCTACCCAAACCCATGTCCATTGAGTCAGTGATACCATCCAACTATCTCATCCTCTGTCGTCCCCTTCTCCTCCTGTTCTCAATCTTTCCCAGCATCAGGGTCTTTTCAAATGAGTCAGCTCTTCACATCAGGTGGCCAAAGTATTAGAGTTTCAGCTTCAACATCAGTCCTTCCGATGAACACTCAGGACTGATCTCCTTTAGAATGGACTGGTTGGATCTCCTTGCAGTCCAAGGGACTCTCAAGAGTCTTCTCTAACACAACAGTTCAAAAGCATTAATTCTTTGATGCTCAGCTTTCCTTCAACTCTCACATCCATACATAACTACTGGAAAAACCATAGCTTTGACTGGACGGATCTTTGTTGGTAAAGTAATGTCTCTGCTTTTTAATATGCTGTCTAGGTTGGTCATAACTTTCCTCACAAAATACCCAGCATCATATATGATTTCCCTCATTGTACAGAAAGGGAAATTGGGAATCAAGTAACTTTTTGCAGCCCACCCAACTAGTAAGTTGTAGACCTGGGTATGTCTCTAACTGAAAAGTCATAGATCATTGCACAAGCACATGCTGTTACCCAATGAAAAGTGATATTCGTTCCACAAATGTTTATTAAGCAGTTGTCATGGGCAATGTTTGGGGGACTGTTGTTGTTTGGGGGACTCAGTTGTGTCCAACTCTTTATAACCCCATGAACTACAGCACACCAGGCTCCTTTGTCCTTCACTATCTCCTGGAGTTTCCTCAAATTCATGTCTATTACGTCGGTGATGCTACATAACTCTCTCATACTCTACCACCCCCTTCTCTTAGTTTTGCAGATGACAGACATGGCTCTTCCTTCATAGAGTTAAAAAATGATGCTAACCAATGAAATAAATGACTACAGAATATTGATTATAATGTAGTAATTGGGATAACAGAGACCCCGTTTTGATTCCTGGGTCAGAAAGATCCCCTGGAGAAGGGTTAAGCTACCCACTCCAGTATTTCTGGGCTTCCGTGGTGGCTCAGACAATAAAGAATCCACCTGCAGCGCAGGGGACCTGGATTTGATTCTCGGGTTGGGAAGATCCCCTGGAAGAAGGGAAAGCAACCCACTCCAGTATTCTTGCCTGGAGAATCCCCATGGACAGAGAAGCCTGCAGTTTTTGGGGTCACAAACAAGTCAGATTGAGCAACTTAGCATGTAGGCAGTTGGGATAAAAGAAACATATAGGCTTAAATAAAAGTAAATAATTGAGAAAGTTTAATAAGTCTAGATTATGACATAAGTTTTAGAAACAGGAAAAAGACAGCTAGAGCAAGGATCCCCAACTCCTGGGCTGGAGTCTGATACAAGTCTGTTAGGAACCACGTGTGTTCACCTCCTGAACACAGCAGGAGGTAAGTGGAGGGCTACTGAACAAAGCTTCATCTATCACTCCCGATCACCTGCATTACTCCCTGAACCATTCCCTCCTGCACCCCAGTCCATGGAAAATTTGTCTTTCACAAAACCAGTCCCTGGTGCCAAAATATTTAGAGAGCTAGAGGGGAAAAAATATGAGAATAACCAAGCATATTCAAAACTTTAAAGTCTAAGAATCAAAGAACTCTAATAGTTATTAGAATTGAAAATACAGTGAAGATAGTTCTATGGCTGTGGTAAGGTTGAAACTAAATTTGTATAAAAGTATTCCAAAAGAGTTGGCCAAAAAACAGGTTTATGTAGTGAATATACTGGAAGGAAATGGCAACCAACTCCATATTCTTATCTGGGAAATCCTATGAACACAGGCTGGTGGGCCACAGTCCATGTGGTCACAAGGAGTCAGACATGACAGTGACTAAACAGCAACAGCAGTGAATCTATTTAACATGCATATGTCATGAATAGAAAAGAGAACTTTTCCATCATAAAATGTTACTGTGAGAGATACTATAAGCACTTCCAAAGAGAAAAACTGACAGTAAATAACTGGAATCCCTAAATGTATATATGAGCAGAGATTTTCATAGTATGTATTATATATACAGTGTGAGTTTGCTAATATATACTAATTCAATTTAATATGAAAAACTGCATTAAATAGGATCACCAAAATTAATTTTAAAAAATAACAGCCAAAATAATGTATATATTCTATTTGGATTGGGGAGTATCAACTTTAAGGGGCTGTTGATAAGATTACATAAAATTATATATATATATATGTCATTTATATGCTGAGCGAGCACTCAGTACATGGTAGACATTATTATTAGCTCAACAAACTGCAACTTTACTATTATTATAATTAATTCTGCATTTGAGACATCTTAATTAGCTGTGATTAAGTTATGATCTACTAAAAGGTTCATGACTTCACTGTGGACAAAAATGTCACTTGCTGTATCAGTAAACAAAGGATGTTGTAGCCATCAAGCCATGAGCCACTGCATCCACACTCAGTTGTGCACCTTTAGGCAACTGAGGATGAAGAAATAAAGGAATTGACCCTTCACACCTCTTATGATTAAGATAAGGTTCAGGTTAAGACTCTTTGTACCTGTTAAGGTACAAATTAAAGGAATGATTTCAATGAGTCTATATCTTTGCATTTTTCTACACACATAGAAAAGTGCTAAATTCATTAACCTGAGATGTCTAGTTTTTCTATAATAATATTTTTGTGTTCCAACTACCCATTGTTATGGGATTTTGGTTTTCTGTTTTTGAGGTTTGTTTTGTTTGTTTGTTTGTTTGTTTTTGCAAAAACTTCTATGTATAGTGGCTCTTCCCTTATCTCATCAGAACATTCCCTCAGAGCTATCTGAGAGATTATCTCTCTGGCTTAAGTCATCAGTATGTATGGCAAATTAAACATAGTCCTCAACTTTTAGGTTATGCATGGTTTCCAGTCAACATCATTAAATGCTAATTATTCAAGGTGTAATCTCAACTCCTGGCTTCCCCATGGCACAGCAATAAAGGCAACTCAGGAAACAGGTTTGATCCCTGGGTCAGGAAAATCCCTGGAGGAGGAAATAGCAACCCACTCCAGTCTTCTTGCCTAAAAAGTCCCATAGACAGAGGAACCTGGCAGATTTAAGTCCATAGGGGTCACAAAGAGTTGGCCATGACTGAGCATGCAATCAAGAATCTCAACTTTCAATAGAAGATTTGTATAACAATATTTACAAAATGTCACTGATTCATTCTTTCTTTCACCTCTTGGCTGGTATCATATCAAGCACCATACAAGGTATAGTGCTTATAGAAAGATCTTCCATATATTGCAGCCTAACATGTCCCCAATAAGTTAAAGAATAAAAAGTTAAAAAGACAATTTAAATCCTGAGAGTATATATAAAAGACTATAGAAGAACAGAGCCATATTTTTCTTAGAGAAATTCAGTAAAACTCTGCCAAGTAATTTAGAAAAAGATGAGTGATTTATACTAACAAACACATTAAAAGAAACTTGGTTCTAAAAAAAATAAATCCCCATTTGCTAGGAACACATGGGTACTTGTGAAAGGCAAGATACTTAGCAAAAAATCAAGAAAAAAACCTGACCTTGAAAACTGGAATAGAAATCAAATGAAAAAAATAATGGATACCATGACTATACAATTGCATAGTTATTCAGTCAAATAGATGAAGCATGATCCTGCTGAGATCAATTAACAATGCTTTAAAACATTGTGAAAGTATATCTACTAAGGGAAGTAAAATCATGTTGTTTATACTTCTTACAGAAAATTAATCTCAGGGTTTTATTTCCCAGGTGATTAAAAATAATTTAGAAGAATGTTACATCAAGTTTAACCACCTTAATACCTCTCATCCTGAGACTACCAAGCACTTAACTAATGCATTTAAAAAACATTTTTCGTAGTACAAGATGTTTTTTATCACAGATACTGAGCCATTTCACTCACATAGGACATAAATGGTCATTGAGAATTCACTGGAGACTCTGGTTTGACTAAACATTTTGTGAATATTTTGAATCAGTCATTCTATTTATCATGTGCCCATGGACTTTTATTTCAGTATATATAATCAAATAGAATTTACTTCTTTACACATTTGCCCATTAACATCTTGAAACAGGGGCTCTAATTCATCTTTGTGTATCAAGTACTTAGCACACTGTGTGGTAATTTGGCAAGCAAACAAAGGATTGCTCAATCAATTGAGTTATCTCTTTTTATAGAAAATATAAAAGATGATCATCACAGAGTTTATAGGAGTAATGTTTAGACACCAAACAGTAGAGAGCAACAGGTGCAATAAAAAAGAATAGAAGGCATATCATGAATTAAACGCATATCATAATATGCAAAGAAATACATTGGCACCATCTTGTATAGGTACAATTACATAGTTATGTCATTCAAAACTGTTTTCTCATGCAAACATATTAACTGAAAAACTCCAGTTTCTAATCATGAAAATAAATCCTAGGCTGCTGGTCATACCACAGTTCTCAATGGGATTTTGGAGATGGAGCAAACATTGGGCCACATTTCTCATTTTAGAAGTCATCCTGAAGCTTCAAAAAGTCTCAGATTTAGCAATCAAAAGGATAAATTCCCATTTTAAAAAATTATTTTAACTTAATGAAAAGGAAGTCAAACTACTGACTCAGAAAAATAAGAAATAAGAGCAGAGGAAAGGCTAACAGAGTGTTGCCAAGAGAGTGCACTGGTCATAGCAAATACTTTCCTCCAAAAACACAAGAGATGACTCTACACATGGACATGACTAGATGGTTAATACAGAAATCAGATTGATTATATTTTTTGCAGCCAAAGATGGAAAACCTCCACAGAGTCAGCAAAAACAATACCAGGAGCAGACTGTGGCCCAGATCATGAATTTCTTATTGCAAAATTCAGATTTAAATTGAAGAAAGTAAGGAAAACCACTAGACCATTCAGGTATGACCTAAATCAAATTCCTTATGATTATACAGTGAAAGGGACAAATAGAATCAAGGAAATAGATGTGACAGAAAGAGTGCCGAAAAAACTATAGAAGAGGTTCATAACATTGTACAGGAGGCAGTGATCAAAACCATTCCCAAGAAAAAGAAAAACAAAAATGCAAAATGGTTGTCTGAGGAAGGCTTATAAATAGTTGAGAAACGAAGAGAAGTGAAAGGCAAAGGGAAAATGAAAGAAATACCCATCTGAATGCAGAGTGCCAAAGAACAGCAAGGAGAGATTAAAAAAAAAAAAAAAAAGGCTTCCTAAGTGAGCAATGCAAAGAAATAAAAGAAAACAATAGAATGGGAAAGACTAGAGATCTCTTGAAGAAAATTAGAGATACCAAGGGAACATTTCATGCAAATATGAGCACAATAAAGGACATAAACAGTATGGATCTAACAGAAGCAGAAGATACTAAGAGGTTGCAAGAATATATAGAAGAACTATATAAAAAAGATCTTCACAACCCAGATAACCATGATGGTATAATCAATCACCTAGAGCCAGATATCCTGGAGTGCAAAGTAAAGTGGGCCTTAGAAAGCATCACTAAATGTGAGCACAATAAAGGACATAAACAGTATGGATCAACAGAAGCAGAAGATACTAAGAGGTTGCAAGAATATATAGAAGAACTATATAAAAAAGATCTTCACAACCCAGATAACCATGATGGTATAATCAATCACCTAGAGCCAGATATCCTGGAGTGCAAAGTAAAGTGGGCCTTAGAAAGCATCACTATGAACAAAGCTAGTGGAGATGATAGAATTCTAGTTGAGTTATTTCAAATCCTCTAAGATGACGTTACAAAAATGCTACACTCAGTATACCAGCAAATTTGGAAAAATCAGCAGCAGCCACAGGACTGGAAAAGGTCAGTTTTCATTCTAATCCTAAAGAAGTGCAATGCCAAAGAATGTTCAACTACCACACAGTTGCACTCATTTCACATGCCAGCAAGGTCATGCTCAAAATCCTCCAAGCTAGGTTTGAACAGTATGTAAACCAAGAACTTACAGAGATACAAGCTGGATTTAGAAAATGGCAGAGGAATCCAAATCAAATTACCAACATCCTTTGGATCATAGAAAAAGCAAAGGAATTCCAGAAAAACATCTACCTTTGCTTCATTGACTGTGCTAAAGCCTTGACTGTGTGGATCACAACAAACTGGGAAATTCTTAAAAGATAGGAGAGTAACAGACCACCATACCTGCCTCTTGAGAAATCTGTATGTAGGTCAAAAAGCAACAGTCATAACCAGGCATGAAACAACAGACTGGTTGCAAATTGGGAAAGGAATATATCAAGGCTGTATATTGTCATCTTGCTTATTTACTTATATGTAGAGTACATCATGTGAAATGCTGGGCTGGATGAAGTACAAACTGGAATCAAGATTGCTGGCAGAAATATCAATAACCTCAGATATGCAGATAACACCAGCCTCATGGGAGAAAGTGAAAAGGAACTAAAGAGCCTCTTGACAAAGGTAAAAGAGTAGAGTTAAAAAGCTGGATTAAAGCTTTCATCCAAAAGCTTTTGGAATATTCAGAAAATGAAGATCATGGCATCCTGTCCCATCACTTCATGGCAAATAGATGGGGAAATGATAGAAGCAGTTTAAGACTTTATTTTCTTTGACTCCAAAATCACTGTGGTTGGTGACTGAAGCCATGAAATTAAGATGCTTGCTCTTTGGAAGAAAGCTATGAAAAATGTAGAGAGCATATTAAAAAGCACAGACATTACTTTGCTGACAAAGATCCACACAGTCAAAGCTATGTTTTTAACCAGTAGTCTTGTATGGATGTGAGAGTTGGACCATAAAGAAGGCTGAGCACCAAATAATTGATGCCGTTGAATTGTGGCATTGGAAAAGATGTTTGAGAGTCCCTTGTACTTCAGTGAGATCAAAACAGTCAGTCCTAAATGAAATCAACCCTGAATATCACTGGAAAAACTGATGCTGAAACTGAAGCTCCAACACTCTGGCCACTTGATGATTCACTGGAAAAGACTGTGATGCTCAGAAACATAGAAGCCAGGAAGAGAAAAGGACAACAGAAGATGAGATGATTGGATGGCATCACTGACTCAGTGGACATGAGTTTGAGCAAGCTCCAGTAGATGGTGATGGACAGGAAAGTCCTGCATGCCACAGTCCATGGGGTCGCAAAAAGTCGGACATGACTGAGTGATTGAACAACAAGAACAAATCTGCCTAAGTGGAAAATAGACTACTAGACTGACTGTAGAGGAGGGGGAGGAATATGCATATAAATAGAATGGATTGGGTTGGCCAAAAAACTTCATTTGGGTTTTTCATCACACTGTATGGAAAAACCCAAATGAACTTTTTTGGCCAACCTAATATTTCAAGCAAGAGAAGGACAAAAGTCTATTGCCACGTTTTTTGTTTTGTTTTGTTTTTGTTTGTGTTTTAATTAAGATACATTTTTGGCTGGGCTGATATTTTCAGAGGAAGTTAGTGTGAAATAGTGGAAATTTCAGTGTAAATCAAACATAGAAAATTGTATGCTACCTAGGTAACATCATTCTACTTTGATACTGAGGTAGGGCCCATAGGCAATAGAGATAAGTTTTGCGAGTTAGATCAAGAGTAACAGTTAAACAGAAAAATCCACTCCACAATATCAACAGACAGTAATTTACTAGATATGTACTTTTTGTTCTGTGATTAAGAGGCAATTAATGTTCTTTCAATTTCAAATATCAGGGCCCTTTTGGCAAAATACATTTTACCACCTAAAATGAACTTATGAAGAACAGTATTTTTGTTTTGTAAACTATCATAGTTGGAATGATATGGGTGGAAAGGTCATGTAAAATTAAAAAAAATGCTATGATTATTTAAACCTAACTACATTCTGTATTGCTACCAGATAAATACAGGCTTTCTTAACAAAGCCAAAGAAGATTAGAGAATGAAAATATATTAGCAGTCATCCTCATTTTAATGTTTCTAGAAATGGAATAATGCTACATCTGGCAGTGGTAGCATTTGACAGCTTGCTTCAGAATAATAGGAAAACATGAATAGACTTTCCTCTTTATATGACAGAATTGGAACAAGTATCATTATTAAGACTTTTTGGATCAAAGCAACTTAATTCTTTAAAATGATGTGTCATACTGATTACAGATAACTTACTAGACTATGACTTTCTCCAATAGGAGTGAGAGATGCCATTATATTTCAGCAATTAATCATATATCAAATTATTATTGAATCCCAAGCTATAACTATCAAAGGGCTATAAAAAACAGGTCACTATTGCTGTTGTTTGGAACTTATAACTCAATTGGAAACATAAACATGCATAATACAATCTTCTGGCAATTAAGTAATAAAACTGATTTCATAAGCTGAAAATTTTTTAAATATATATTTATATGAAAGGAAGGATACTGTATGAAATGAAATGAGTAGGATTTTAGTTGGGGAGGATTCAAGAGAAGTCAAATAAATCACATGATAAAGACTCAGAGGCATAAATGTACAAGATGTGATCAGGGCAATATACAAAATTAATGGCTTAAGCAGAATACCATATACATGAAAAAACACTTCAGAAAGTAATTTTAGGGTTAATAACTTTAGCTCCCCCAGAGTCAATGCTATGCTAATGCTGCCAAAAAGCCCCAAAATGAAATGACTTAAACAGACAGTAGTTATGACTCCCTCTATGTGAATCTCTGACAAGTCTAGGCTAGAATGGAACAAACTCCTGTCGGTAAGCAGAGACCCAATCATTTTCTATTCTGTTGCTCTATCATTCACTTAGGCCCTGTGTTTGTGCACTTGGTAAGCCGTAGTGCCAGAAAGGTTGAACTCCACGCTACTGGGAATTTAATCAGAGGATGTTCAGAGAAATTCTCCTTCCCTTCCCTTTATTCTTGATACAACCATTTCTCTTTACTACATCTTCTCAAATTTCCAGGTTTCTGGGAAATGGATAGAAGGTTTTTGTTTTGTTTTTCCATTAAAGTCACCTCTAGTTCCTCATGGATCTGTTAAAGGAATAAAATAAATGGTCAAATTAAACACTCCTATGTGGATAAGGGAAGAAAAGAATATTCCACAAACAGTGGTCATGGAAATAAAAAGATCCTGTTGATCATACCCTTGAAAACCCTGCTCTTGAGAAGGTGCCCATTTATCCTGTCTTCTGCTGTTGCCTGGCATGTCCTATTGAATAGTTCTTCCTTGTCTATATTTTTCATGGCAAAATTTGAAGTGGGTATGGGAGAGTAGACTATCCTTGGGGTACACGTTTCATATGTCCTACAACTGTTAATGCAGGCTTGGTGCTTGAAAATTTCCTTAAGGACTGAATGAGAGTGAAAGTGTTACTCACTCAGTCATGTCCAACTCTTTGCAATCCCATAGACTGTAGCTCATCAGGCTCCTCTCTCCGTGGGATTTTCCAGGCAAGAATACTGGAGTTGCCATCCTTTCTCCAGTGGATCTTCCCACCTGAGGAATGGAACCTAGATCTCCCACACTACAGGCGGATTCTTTACCATCTGAGCCACCAGAGAAGCCCTGAATAACCAAAGAGTTTTGCAGATGAGTTACAGGGTTTATTTGGATAAAATTCCCTTTAAAAATGTAATAGGAACTGGTTTTATTTGCTTCCAGTCATTTTCATGTGCCAGAAAACACTCTCCACCCATCCCCAATTTGCTTTAACCGTTCTCTTTTTGAAACTACCTTGAATTGATTGATCAAAAGCAACAAACAGAGAAGGCAATGGCATCCCATTCCAGTACTCTTGCCTGGAAACGCCCATGGACGGAGGAGCCTGGTAGGCTGCAGTCCATGGGGTTGCTGAGTCAGACACGACTGAGCGACTCCACTTTAACTTTTCACTTTCATGCATTGGAGAAGGAAATGGCAACCCACTCCACTGTTCTTGCCTGGAGAATCCCAGGGATGGCGGAGCCCAATGGGCTGCCATCTGTGGGGTTGCACAGAGTCGGACACCTGAAGCGACTTAGCAGCAGCAGCAGCAGCAGCAACAAACAAAAAGTGGGCAGGAATGCAACACTCTATCTGATCTTTGCCCTAGGGCTGCCTTTCATCATTTGACTAAGAAACTTAATAGGAGGCTCTATTAAACCTTCTTATCCTCTACTGTACAGAAGCAGTGGGCTTTTCTAACTATAAATCACCAGAATTTTAGACTCTATTTTCTTCAATCTCTTATTGAAAACCGGCCAATATCTGGCTGAGTGCCTGTTTTTGTTGTAAATTCTCGTCAAAGGCAGCCAAGAACAGGCCACATACTTTAACATTTTTTTTTTTAACTTCTTTCTTTCAAGCTAAAGCTTCAGTGGTCTGTCTCCCAGATTGTCATAAAAATTACTTCACCACATTTGTCAACATTTAGAAAAGCCACCAGCCTTCCAGCTCATTATGTTTTCTTACTACTATTCCTGACCACAAAACAGTAACATATATTTTAAGTTTTTGTTTTAATGCACCACTTCTAGTACAAATATTTCATCATTGCCAGAATTTTTTTTTTTTTGCAAAAGAGATTTTAATACAGTATCTAGGAACAAGTTCTAGAGTGACCCTCTAGATTAATACAGAATTAGCCCAAGTAGGGGATTACTACCTTGAGGTAATCAATGGAATTAAGTTTACCTATAATCGCTGGGCTTCCCCAGATGGTGCTAGTGGTAAAGAGCCCTCTGCCAATGGAGGGTTCAATCCCTGGGTTGGGAAGATCCCCTGGAGCAGTGAATGACAACCCACTCCAGTGGTCTTGATTGGAGAATTCCATGGACAAAGGAGGCTGGTGGGCTACAGTCCATTGGGTTGCAAAGAGTCGGACACAACTGAGCAACTAACACTAGCAATCTTTTTCTTTTTAAATTCCACATTACTAGCTATTTCTTAAGATGAAAACACTGTTACTCTGTTACACTATTACTCTGACTAGTGATCATAATAAAGAGAGAAATTACATTTTTCATGTGCATCATAAAAACTGCAAACTTTTCAATTCAGACATACTTTCTGTTGAAATTCAGTCGCTGAGTCATGTCTGATTCTTTGCGACCTCATGGACTGCAACACACCAGGTGTCCCTGTCCTTCACTGTCTCCTGGAGTTTACTAAAACTCATGTCCACTGAGTCGGTGATGCCATCCAACCATCTCACCCTATGTAGCCCCCTTCTCCTCCTGTCCTCAATCTTTCTCAGCATTAAGTCTTTCCAATGAGTTTGTTCTTTGCATCAGGTGGCTAAAGTATTGGGGCTTCTTCAACTTCAGCATAAGTTCTTCCAACAAATATTCAGGGTTGATTTCCTTTAGGATTGACTAGTTTGTTCTCCTTGCAGTCCAAGAGACTCTCAAGGGTCTTCTCCAGCACTAAAATTAGAAAGCATCAATTTGGCATTAAGTCTTACTCAGACATACTGGGCTCCCAATAATCTTTATGGTTAAAGAATTAGGTTAATTCAAAGGAGAAATGGGACGTTAGGGAATACGAGCAATCCAAATTATTTCAAATCTCTTTGGGAATTCAACTTCCTTGAGTAAAAGTATTTTGAACTTCATATTGACAAAAAATATAGGACAGTAATCATTGTTGAGGAAAGAATTAGTGGGGATTGTTTCAGTTGATTTCCATTCTTGTGGTTGATCTTGTCATTAGAAAAGGTAATATAGTGAAAAAAGCACCAGTAATGAAATCAAATAACCTTATCTTGGAATTCTATCTCTGCCATTCACTAGTGAGTCCAAAGAAGCTTTCAACACTTCAGTTTCTTCTTCAGCAGCACAGACATTACCAAAATTTATTTTGGCTACCTAAGCAAATTAATGGGAAATAACTATGACTTTAACTCTGTTGTGAGTTTCTTGATACCACATTTTAATGTTCACTTAATGGTCACCTGTTTCATACTAGAAAAAATGACTATTCATACATGAACTGATTTTCCTCTGAAAATATATATTTATGACACTTGAGTTAATTGACTATGTCTGACTTCATTCCATTCAAACCATATCACATGTAACAGACAAAGGTTTCTCAACAATGCATTTACATTGTTATTCAGTTCATTTACCTGCACTTAGATCTTAACATTTAGAATATATTTTACATTTTTAAGCACTGACACCTACTAATCATGCTAACTAGTTTTGTTAGTAGTTATAGTTCATGGTATAATATAACAGAAATTGCTTCACCAGAGCTATGAAAAACTAATTGAAACCAATTATGACAATTATCTCTCTATTCAACTGTCTGCACTAGACTGTTTCTTCATTCCATACTGTCACGCTATAGACAAACTTCTCTAATATGACTTAGTCAATTGCATTTTAAGCTTTATTCAGTGAGCATGCATACTTCTGATTCAAATTAACAGGAGCTATGCATGGATTGAGGGAGGACTGGAGTTATTAGAACTATAATATGAATATAAGTGAGAATTAAGTATCATTGGACTTTCTTACTTTAATTAAGTACCCAAACACTCTTAATCAAGCATATAATTAAATTTAAGAGGAAGTGCATTATATACTAATTGCCATTGATTACTAATAATATGCTTATTTATGCATGCAAACTCTATGATGAAATATATCTCCAAACTGTTTCTGAATGACAATAACATACTTCTGCATAATGAAACTATTAATGAAACAGTCTTGTAGGAAATATCAGATGAGAAAAATAACTCAAATCTCAGAAATCTTCCCAAACATTTTTTAAAAATTAAAGCAAGTCATATGAACTCACAGCAGAGAATGTGAATAATTTAATTAAGTACCCAAACACTCTTAATCAAGCATATAATTAAATTTAAGAGGAAGTGCATTATATACTAATTGCCATTGATTACTAATAATATGCTTATTTATGCATGCAAACTCTATGATGAAATATATCTCCAAACTGTTTCTGAATGACAATAACATACTTCTGCATAATGAAACTATTAATGAAACAGTCTTGTAGGAAATATCAGATGAGAAAAATAACTCAAATCTCAGAAATCTTCCCAAACATTTTTTAAAAATTAGAGCAAGTCATATGAACTCACAGCAGAGAATGTGAATAATTCTGCTTCTTTTTCCCAATGATTTTTTATACAATGTATGTTTAGAGAATATTTGATTATAAAATAAGGAAAACATGTGTACTATACACTAAGGACTGTAAGCTTTTTTTGAAATGGTATTATTTCTTTTATTTTGCCATTAAATGCATTTAGAAGTGACTTTTAAATTAAGGTTATAAATTTTTTTTCTGTTCATTCATTAACATTTTCTAATGGCCACTTGCTTATTAAGCACCTACTTCATGCCACACATTGGTCTAGGCACTGGGGATACAACAGTGAGCAACAGTTGCCCCTTCTCTCAAGGAGCTTGTGAGAGAAACTTTTGAGCAGGTGATGGAGAGGTGAAACAGATCATAAATAAGGTAATATGTAAGATATTATTAGATAAAAAATGTTAAAGAGAAATACAAAGAATGAAATAAAAAGTTTAATGGGGAGACAGAAGCTTATTATGTTACCTAGGAAAGAGCTCATTGAGATGGTGAAATTTAAAGTAAGATCTGACTAAATGAGGTAAAAGAGCTACTATAAGGATGTCTTAGGGAATGCATGCCATGAAAGTGAACTGCAAGTATAGACTGTGAAGCACAGAATATCTCAAGTGTTCCTGAAATAGTAAGAATCCACATTTGTTCAAGTAGACTGAGTGAAGGGGAGACAGGAAGAAAATGAGGTCAGAGAGTTAAAACAAGGTTAGATGCTATTTGTCTTCAAAGCCACTATAAATATATTTTTAACTAATTCATTTGATAGCTATCTCTGTCTCTCATATAACTATTTCCTGATTTTAAGGCATATTATTTCCTCAAAATGGAAAATACTTATTCTTTTTCACCATCCTAAACTATACCTCTCCTAACATACTCTTCTCATAAAATTTTGGTTGAAATATTCAGTGTTAACATTGTAACTATGTAAATGCTATTCTTAGCATTGTTAGAAAGGCTATGTATTATACATAAACTTTTGTTTTCTGCCTAAGTTTCTATTTTCTGTGAAATTAATAATTTCCCTTCTTATGTTGAATAAAAACCCAACTTCAAACTCTGCCAGTTCTCTGAATCTCTTCCCAATATATTTAGATACATCAAGCATTCAACTTCAGCTAAGTGAAGAAAAATTTTCAGAATGTCTTAGTTCTATCTGAACAAGTTAATGTCTTTTAGGCTTCTATAACTAGGAATTATTCTATATATACCATTAAACTATCTTAGTTGGATCCTCTCTTTCTTATACATCATAATACTCACTTTCTGTGTTATAATGAAGCATGTATAGCTTAAAATTTTTTTTTTCCTTTTTGGCTGCACTGGGTCTTTGCTGCTTTTCACAGGCTTTCTCTAGTTGCTATGAGTGGGAGCTACTCTTCTTTGATGGGGGCTTCTCACTGAAGTGGCTTCTCCTGTTGCAGAGCATTGGCTCTAGAGCCCACAGACTTCAGTAGCTGCGGTGCAGGGGCTTAGTTGCTCTCCAGAATGTGGGCTCTTCCAGGACCAAGGATGGGACTCCTGTTCTCTGCACTGGCAGGTGGTATCTTAACCACTGAACCACCAGATAAGACTCTGCAGCCTCTTAAGTATGTGTGCTTAAGAGATCAAACAATACCTTGTACTGTGCCTCAAAGTTCATGATAGTTTGGATAGGTATAGAATTCTAATAAGGAAACCGGTTACACTAGGAGTTGGAAGGCAAGGCTCTCTGACAGTGCTAATGTTTTGAAGGCTAAAGCCATTCTGAATGTTTGACCTTATTTTTCCCTATTTCTCTTGCAAAAAAAAAGTGTGCATGCATTCACAGAGCATATAATTTTTCATTTGCTATTTCACAAAGAAATTATTTTCTTCATATGTTCTGGGTATTTGTTGGATTCTTTCCATATGGAACTCCAGGCCCTCTGCTTTAGAAAAAGAAAATTCAGATCATTTTCTCTCCTTCATTTTATCAATGATTATTTTCAGAATGACTTTTATTTGAAGGTCCTACTGGAATACTCCTCTAATTACTATTGCTACTAATGCTACTTTATCTATTCTTTCCTATTTTATGTATCTGCCTTTTCCTCTCTTTTTTCTAGTCTTCCTCAAATTTGTCCTTAAACATTTTAATGTTTTGAAGGCTAAAGCCATTCTGAATGTTTGACCTTATTTTTCCCTATTTCTCTTGCAAAAAAAAAGTGTGCATGCATTCACAGAGCATATAATTTTTCATTTGCTATTTCACAAAGAAATTATTTTCTTCATATGTTCTGGGTATTTGTTGGATTCTTTCCATATGGAACTCCAGGCCCTCTGCTTTAGAAAAAGAAAATTCAGATCATTTTCTCTCCTTCATTTTATCAATGATTATTTTCAGAATGACTTTTATTTGAAGGTCCTACTGGAATACTCCTCTAATTACTATTGCTACTAATGCTACTTTATCTATTCTTTCCTATTTTATGTATCTGCCTTTTCCTCTCTTTTTTCTAGTCTTCCTCAAATTTGTCTTTAAACATTCTATTGACTGTTTCATCGTTATTTCATTGTTTTAATTTTCAATTTTTTTCTTTTTCCATAGCATCATATTTTTAAGAACATTCATATTAGTGTGTTTGCTCTTTTTTGAATTTTTCTTTTGCTCATATACACTGTTTCCTCAAAATTGTTTTACTCTATTCGTTTTTAGATATTAAATTCTATGCCTGAGAACTCTTTCAGAAGTTAGGTTGTTTGCTTATACTTATAATTAAGGAAAAGTTTGCGTGGATGTTCTCAGTATACAGGTGGTACTTGATACCTGTACACTTCACTATAGTGCATTTTCCTTGACTGTTTTGTTGAGAGATACATAAGTCAGTGTCTTTAAATATTTTCTATTGTACTGCTTAGATACTGCATAAAAGACCCTTTAATCATTTATTTGGATAGTATTAAACAGGCTGACAGGTTTCTATGATTTAAGAGGTGAATGATGTATGTGTATGTGAGGAAGTGGGTGTCAAAATTTTATATGGAAACATTAATCCACTTAGGGCATAAACTTGGGTTACTACGATGTTGAATAGTTTGCCTCAGAAATGAATGGAGATCATTCAATTTTCCCTTCATTGACTGCAGCCATGAAATTAAAAGATGCTTGCTCCTTGGGAAAAAAGCTATGATAAACCTAGACAGTGGATTCAAAAGCGAAGACATCACTCTGCAGACAAAGATCTGTATAGTCAAAGCTATGGTTTTTATGGTAGTCATATACAGATGTGAGAGCTGGACCATAAAGAAGGTTGAGTGCCAAAGAACTGAAGCTTTTCAACTGTGGTGCTGGAGAAGACTCTTGAGAGTCACTCAGACTACAAGGAGATCAAACTAGTCAATCCTAAACGAAATCAACCCTGAATATTCATTGGAAGGATTGATGCTGAAGCTGAAGCTCCAACATTTTGTATATCTGATGCTAACAGCCAAGTCACTGGAAAAGACCCTAGTGCTAGAAAAGATCGATGGCAAAAGGAGAAGGGTGTAGCAGAGAATGAGATGGTTAGATAGCATCATCAACTCAAGTGACATGAGTGTGAGCAAACTCTGGGATATACTGAAGGACTGGAAGCCTGGCATGCTGCAGTCCATGGGGTCACAGAGAGTTGAACATGACTCAGCAACTGGACAACAACAACCCATTTGATTTTTGTATTGTACCTTTCTTGCCAATCTTGCATCTCCAACTCACCATATAAAGACTCTTCTGCCTCCTTCATAGAATAAACTTCCAATATACAGTTGGGGTAAGAAAAGGAAAGTTGCCCAGTTGCAGGTTTTTGGTCCTCTCACCACTTCTTAATTAGATTTTCTTAATTGAGTTCGTCCAATTCTAAATTAGAGCTTCCTCTTTTAAGCATGACTTCTACTGCCTCTATTAAAGGTTTCTGGTGCTACCAATTTGTGAAACTTTCTGGATATAATGAGGTGTAAACAGGATTGCCTTTTAGGTTTTCCCACTAGTGACTTATGACTCAACCTTCTGGAGAATTCTAAGTCCGTTACAACTGGTTCATCTAATTACTAGCTCCCAAATTTTGTTTGGTTTTAGTCCCATTCTACTATTTATATTCTTGTGAGTCTTTGTCATTTAAAAATTTTTTCTGTTTTAGATGGGTTTCAGGAGAGAATAATAATGTGTTTAATTTTCATCTTCACACAGAACTCCATACATACCCTTACATACCAGATGGAAAATAATAATAAACCACATAGTGGACATCACTTATTAAAAGTAAGGTACATTAGGTTACAAGAGGATAAAAGTTCTGTATAACCCTAAACACAAGAGATCTATTTTAATATGATATTTTAAACATATGTAATTATGATTATGAATAAGAATAAGCATACTTATAAAGGAATATGTACTGTTCTAGATTATCTGGAG
>SJYC01072020.1:0-18194 GCA_006408675.1 Madoqua kirkii
CTCTGCCTTTGCTAAATCTAATTTAAACATCTGGAAGTTCATAGCTCATGTACTGTTGAAGCCTGTCTTGAAGAATTTTGAGCATTACTTTGCTAGCATGTGAGTTGAGTGCAATTGTGCAGTAGTTTGAACATTCTTTGGCATTCATTACCTTTCATTGGAATTGGAATGAAAACTGATATGCTTAGGAAATAGATTTGTTTAGGAAATACACTGATAATTGTATCACTGAATGGAGTATGGGTATTAACAACTTTAAGGAATAACTTCTGTCTAACCCAGGTGGATCAGTGGTGAACAATCCATGTCCAATCAGGAGACACAGCAGATGTGGATTTGATCACTGAGTCACAAAGATCCCATGGAGGAGAAAATGACAACCTGTTCCAGTATTCTTACCCAGAAAATTCCATGGAGAGAAGTTTGGTAGGCTACAATTCATGGGGTCGCAAAAAAATGGACACAACTGTGAAGGCACACATTTTACCTACATTTATTCACTTAGAAAATTAGATGTTTTTCCAGGATCATTTTAGTTTATAAAGAAAGGGTAATAAAGAGTTGGGGTATTAAAATTAGCAAAGTGCACTTGATGTTTTCCTTTTCTGTTTAATGCCTGTATTAATTTTACTTTCTTTTTCTTCATTTGATTTCACCCACTTCTGAAAAGAGGAGGAAAGGAAAAGTAAGAAACAGCACAAAAATAAAGTAAAATGAAGATAAAGTCTTGCAGAAGAAGAGCAGACACTGTGGAAGCATTCCATAGTAATTAATCTAGTAACATGAAGCCAGCAGAAAATTCTAATGTCTTCTAAGAGAGGCCATGTGAGCTACCCATATCAGGACATGTGCCTTATCAAGGGACTAGAGTAGACTGTTTTTACAGAGAATTGGTAGCATTAATCTAATTCACAAGAAACTACAATATTTGCCAGGATGCGTTTACTAATTAAAAAGAAATAAAACTTCATGAGGATCAGGCATGAGTTTTACCCATACTTCTCTAACAATCTTCACAAAACACTAGTTTAAGAATAGTGACAACATAACAAGTACTTAAAGCAAAGAGCTTCAAAATTTGTATATAAAAATGATGAGATAGTGAAACTCCTTCTCACTGGGGCAGATCCAAGTCCTTCACATCAACCTCAGGAGCCAGCTCCTGTGGATGACCCACATGCAGAGGTAGAGATAAAACCACAATTGAGCTCCATGGGCAGAATGACTAAGGAAGAGGATCAAAAATTTTTCCACCAGCTATACAAGCTTCAGAATAAATCCACATAATCAACTAGGTAGACTCTGTGGGTATAGAATCTATAAAAGGACAACAGTACTCACACTCTATGGCTGTGGAATCTATAAAAGGACAAAGAGTATTCACACAAAAGAAAACGTCCTAGCTCTGGCAACCATGTGTTACTGCACACAAGTACATGCAGGAGTAGGGCTAGATTAGAGTCTGAGCTGCTCCCACAGTAGGTCAAGAGAAGAGTCAAGTACTGGAAGACCTCCTAGGGAGGCAAAGATTGAACTACCACTCTCTACACATTTTTCTTTTTTTGTTTCCCCTTTCTGTTTTTCCTTTTCCCATATTTTACTTTCCTTTTTCATATTGTTTTCATGTTCTTTCTTTATTATTCCTTTCATTTTTATTTTTTATACCTAGTTTTTCTAAGCCATTCTATTTTTAAATAAATTCATTTTATTTTTTCCAATAATTACTTTAAATGTAAATGGATTAAATGATCTAACCAAAAGACACAAATTGGCTGAATGGATATAAAAATAAGACCCCTATATATGCTATCTATAAGAGACCCACCTCAGACCTAGGAACACACACAGAATGAAAATGAGAAGCTGGAAAAGTTATTCCATGCAAACAGAAAATAAAAGAAAACAAGAGCAGCAATACTCATATCAGACAGAAGAGACTTTAAAATAAAAATCGTTACAAGACACAAGAAAGGACACTATATAATGACCAAGGGATCAATCCAAGAAGAAGAGATAATAATTTAAATATATATGCACCCAACATAGGAGCACCTCAAAAAATCAGGCAAATGCTAGCAATTATTACAAGGGGAATCAACATTAACACAGTAATAGTGGGAGACTTTAATACCTGCTTACACCAATCGACAGATCACCCAGACAGAAAATTAGTTAAGGAAGCACAACATTTAAATGATACATTGGACTAGTTAGACCTTAATTGATATTTACAGAGCATATCAACCCAAAACAGCAGATTTCAATTTTTTTTAATCAAGTGCACAGGATAGAAAGTCACCAGGATAGATTACATACTGGGCCACAAATCAAGCTTGGATAAATATTAAAAAACTGAAATCTTTTCAAGCATCTTTATTGACTTTATACTAGATATCAACTACAGGGGGAAAGTAATGACAAGAAACACAAACACATGTAGGCTAAACAATATGCTTCTAAATCACCAACAGATCACTGAAGAAATCAAAAAGGAAATTAAAATATACCTAAAAACAAACGACAATGAAAACATGACAACTCAAAACCTATGGGACACACTAAAAGCAGTGCTAAAAGGCAAGTTTATAGCCATACAAGCCTACCTCAAGAAACAAGAAAAGCATCAAATAAACAATCTAAACTTACACTTAAAGCAAACAGAAAAAGAAGAACTACCAAACAAAAAAACCCCAAAGCTAACAGAAGGAAATAAATTATAAAAGTCAGAACAGAAATAAATGAAAATGAAATAAAGGATAAAATGGCAAAGATAAAGAAAACTAAAAGCTGATTCCTTGAGAAGATAAATAAAATTGACAAACCATTAGCCAGATTCAACCAAGAAAAAAAAGAAGACCCAAATCAATAAAACCAGAAATAAAAAAGCAGAAGTTACAAGAGAACAAATACAAAGGCTTATATAAGACACTACTACAAGAAACTATATGCCAATAAAATAGCCAATCTGGAAGAAATGGACAAATTCTTCGAAAAGTATACCTTCCAAAACTGAACCAGAAAGAAATAGAAAAATCAACAGATCAATCATAAGCAGAAATTAGAACTGCAAGAAAATTCTTCCAATGAACAAAAGTCCATGTCCAGATGGCTTCACAGGCAAATTCTACCAAAAATTTAGAGAAGAGCTAATAGTATCCTACCCAAACTCTTCCAGAAAACTGCAGAGGAAGGAGATTTCCCAAATTCATTCTATGAGGGCACCATCACCCTGATACCAAAACCAGACAAATATGCCATAGAAAAAGAAAATTACAGGCCAATATCACTGAGACACACAGATGCAAAAATCCTCAACAAAATTCTAGCAAACAGAACCTAACAACACATTAAAAGGATCATACATCATGATCAAGTGGGCTTTATCTCAAGGATGCAAGGATTCTTCAATATATGCAAATCAATCAATGTCATACACCATATTAACAAAGTGAAAGATAAACATCATATGATCATCTCAATAGATGCAGAGAACACTTCTGACAAAATTCAACTCCTATTTATGATAAAAAAAAAAAACCTCTCCAGAAAGTAGCCATAGAAGGAACATGATAAAAGTGAAAGTGATATTCACTCAGTCATCTCCAAACTTCTGTGATCTCATAGACTATAGCCTGCCCAGATTATCTGTCCATGGAATTCACCAGATAAGACTACCGAAGTAGGTAACCATTTCCTTCTCCAGAGTAGGAAAATACCTCAACATAATGAAGGTCATATGTGACAAAACCAAGGCAAAATGATTTTCAATGGTGAAAAACTGAAAGTATTTCCTCTAAGATCCGGAACAAGACAAATGTGCCCACTCTTGCCACTATTACTCAACAGATTTTTGGAAGTCCTAGCTACAGCAATCAGAGAAGAAAGAGAAATAAACGAATTCAGATTGGAAAAGAGGTAAAATTCTCACTGTTAATATATATGTGTGACACTGTACATAGAAAGTGCTAAAGGGACCACAAGAAATTTAATAGAGCTAATCAATAATACACAGAAATCCACTGCATTCCTATATACTAACAATGAAAAATCAGAAAGATTAAAGAAACAATCCTATTCACCACTGTAATAAAAAATAAAATACCTATAAATAAACCTAGCTAAAGAGACAAAAGACCTGTATGTAAAAAATTATAAAACACTGATGATTCAATCACATCATCAAACATGTATACTATCATATAAGAAACGAGTCACCAGTCTATGTTCAATACAGGATACAGGATGCTTGGGGCTGGTGCACGGGGATGATCCAGAGAGATGATATGTGGTGGAAGGTGGGAGAGGGGTTCAAGATTGGGAACTCATGTACATTCGTGGTGGATTCATGTCAATATATGGCAAAACCAATACAGTATTGTAAAGTAAAATAAAGTAAAAGTTTAAATTAAAAAAAAATTGATGAAAGAAATCAAAGATGACACAGATGAAGAGTTATACCATGTTCCTGGACTGGAAGAATCAAAACAGTGAAAATGACTATACTAACCAAAGGAATCTACAGATTTAATGGAAACTATCAATATCAAACTATCAATGATATTTTACACAGAACTCAAACAAATAATTTCATAATTTGCAGGCAGACACAAAAGACCCCAAATAGCCAAAGCAATCTTGAGAAAGAAGACAAGAACTTAAGGAATCAATTTGCCTGGCTTCAAACTATACTACAAAGCAACAGTCATCAGGATAGTATGGTACTGGACAAAAACAGAAATATAGACCAATGGAATAAGATAGAAAACACAGATATAAATCCATGGACCTTTGGGCAACTTATCTTTGAAAAATAAGGAAAGAATCTACAGTGGAGGAAAGAAGTCTCTTCAATAGGGTGGTGCTGGGAAAGCTGGACAGCAGCATGTAAAATAAAAAGTAGAGCACTTCATAATACCACACACAAAGATAATCTCATAATGGATTAAAACTTAAATGTAAGACCAGAAACTGTAAAAGTCACAGAAGAAAATATAAGCAGAATACTCTGACACAAATCACAGCAAAATCCTCTATGACCAACCTCCCAGTGTAATGGAAATAAAAACAGAAATAAACAAATGGGACCTAATTAAAAGCTTTTTCTCAGTGAAGGAAACTATAAACAAGCTGAAAGACAATCCTCCGAATGAGAGAAAATAATATAAAATGAAAAAATCTGACAAGAGTTTAATCTACAAAACACACAAGCAGCTTATTCAGTTGAAAACCAGAAGAACACACACCCCAATAAAAGAGTGGGCAGAACACCTAAACACATTTCTCCAAAAAAGACATACAGATGGCTAATAAGCACATGAAAAGATGCTCTACATCACTCACTATTAGAGAAATGCAAATCAAAATAACAATACGGTGTCATCTCACACCAGTCAGAATGGCCATCAACAGAAAACCTACAAGCAACAAATAATGGACAGGGTGTGGATAAAAGGGAATCCTCTTGCACTGTTGCTGGGAATGCAAATTGATATAGCCACTCTGGAGAAGAGTATGAATATTCCTTAAAAATCTACGAATAAAACTACCATTTGACCCAGAAGTTCCACTACTGGGCATATACCCTGAGAAACTATAATTGAAAAAGAGATATGTACCTCAATGTTCACTGCAGCACTATTTACAATAGCCAGGACATGGAAGCAACCCAGATGCCCACTGACAAATGAATAAAGAAGTTGTGGTACATATATACAATGAAATATTACTCAGCCATGAAAATGAACATATTGACTCAGTTCTAATGAGGTGGATGAACCTAAAGTCTATTATACACAGTGAAGTAAGTCAGAAAGAGAAAGACAAATACTGTATATTAGTGCACATATATGGAATCTAGAAAGAGGGCTCTGATGAACCTATCCTCAGGGCAGCAATGGAGACACGGACATAGTGGACATAAGGAGGGAAGGAGAGGGTTGGATGAATTAAGAGAGTAGCACTGAAACATATATATTACCATACATAAAATTAGACACTGGATATTTGCTGCATGATGCAGGGAGCTCAAATCTGGTGCTCTGTGACAATCTAGAGGGGTGTGATAGGGTAGAAGGAAGGTTCTAGAAGGAGAGGACATATCTATACCTATGGCTGATTCATTTGACATATGGAAGAAACCAACAAAGTACTGAAAAGAAATTATCCTCCAATTAAAATAATATATTTTAAAATATGTAAAATCAAAGTAAAAGACATTAAAATATATAGTAAAAAACATTAAAATATATATATAAAACATTTCAGTTTGCCCTTTCAAAAAGAAAAATGGTTCAACCATATGACTAGTTCCATATTCATTCACACATGAGTTCTCCTTCTAGTCCTCCCATGTGTTCTATTGGTACATATGTTAAGCTCTGCTTCCTGGTCTTCCAAGGAAAGCTAAAAGCTATGACAAAATTCAGGGAACTCACTGATGATTATTCACTACTACTTGTTGTTGCTGTTGTTGCTCAGTCACTAAGTCATGTTCCAACTCTGCAACCCCATGGACTGCGGCACAGCCTCTGTTCTCCACTGACTGTCTCCTGAAGTTTGCTCAAATTCATGTCTATTGAGTTGGTGATGCTATCTAGCCATCTCATACTTTGCCACTCCCTTCTCCTTTTACCTTCAATCTTTCCCAGCATCAGGGTCTATTCCAGTGAGTTGGCTCGTTGCATCAGGTAGCCAACGATTTAGAGCTTGAGCTTCAGCATCAGTCTCTCCAGTGGAATATTCAGTGTTGACGTCCATTAGGATTGACTGGCGGGATCTCCTTACAGTCCAAGGGCCGCTCAAGAGTATTTGCCAGCAGCACGGTTCAAAAGCATGAATTCTTTGGCACTCAATCTTTTTTACTGTCCAGCTCTCACATCTGTACATGACTACTGGAAAAGACGTAGCTTTGACTATTCGCATCTTTGCTGGCAATGTGACGCCTCTGCTTTTTAATACATTGTCTAGGTTTGTCACAGCTTGCCTTTCAAGGAGAAGTTTAACATTTAATGATGTGCAAATGTTTTTCTGGAAGAACTCTGGTTAAGCAACCTTACAGAGGTTACTGAAATTATTTGATATGTGCTCTAGTGAAGCTGTAAAACTTAAATACAATATATATTGTCCTGAAACATATTCTTTCTACTCCGTATATTGAGTACCCATCTATGTAAAAAATAAAGAGATCCTCTACCACTTAAATATCCAAAGCTCATAACTCAGCAAATATAAGACCAAAAACATTCCTAATCTATACTTTTTATAGTGGTATTTGCATTATGAATGGTGCATGTCCACCTTCTCATGTTATATAATATATTCTAAATGATGGATAAAGGTCAATAACAAAGAATCTACAGTTTGACAGACATATCAATTTTCTCCTGTCTCAATAATGTGTGTGAAATTATACTTGCCATTAAAATTACATTTGAAAAACCACTGATACTCAGTAAAGTAAAAAGTTATATGCTAGCTATGACCCTTTCCTCTAGATGTTAATATCTCAGAGGTTGTTTCTAATAGAGCTTTTGTTTAAAGATGTGTTGAAGGAAAATTTGTTTGCTACTTTCTTAATGTGTATGTATATTGTGGATCTTTGACTGATCTATCAAGTTGCCCTAAATGAGCAAGTTTGAAATCAGTGCCCCTCTGTCAAATAGGAAAGATCTAGTCTTTCCTCTGATAGTGTCAACACTCAACTGAATTTTTAAAAATGAGAGTTGTCAGCTACACCTACAGGTATACAGTACTCTGATAACACATATTAATGATGTCCATTCATCTCAAGGTGTAACTGAAATTATATTTAATGGAAATCTTATCATAGAAGCAAAAGGAATACTGTCTCAACTAGGTTTTCTTCCCTCAAACTTATCTATCCCAAACTAGAATGAGAAATTAGTACAGGGATATACATAGTCAAATAAGCTGTCTCACTGGAATGGGAATAGAGACACCCATGAGCCATGGGTAGAGTGAAACTGTGACATGATTATTGGGCAACAGCGACAAATAGGACTGGCAGAGCACAGATTGGGAAGGCTACATAAACTATAATGGCACATGAAACTAAGGAATGAATACATATGTCCCCTACATGACTAATGCAACAGAAAGCCATTGTTCCATAAAGCCTTGTTAACCAGGTATACGGATTTTCCATCAGCAACATGTGTAGATGACTGAATGGTGTAAGTATAAGGCAAAACTTGAAGAATTTGTGGATGATAGAATAACCTACATGAAACTGTCCTTCACTTATGAACGCTTGAGATATAAATTAAGCTCAATTAAAGAGAATTTTTTTAAATGTTAAGACTCTTGCCTACCTATCAGTGAAAAATTATACTCACTACTTACTGTGTATTTACTCATTTATTAAGAGCCCAGTGTATATTCCATTGGAGAAGGCAATGGCACCCCACTCCAATACTCTTGCCTAGAAAATCCTATGGGCAGAGGAGCCTGGTAGGCTGCAGTCCATGGGGTCGCTAGGAGTCGGACACAACGGAGCGACTTCATTTTCACTTTTCATGTTCATGCACTGGAGAAGGAAATGGCAACCCACTCCAGTGTTCTTGCCTGGAGAATCCCAGGGACGAGGGAGCCTGGTGGGCTGCCACCTATGGGGTCGCACAGAGTCAGACATGACTGAAGCAACTTAGCAGCAGCAGCAGCAGCAGCAGCAGCATACATTCCATACCATCCTAGGAACATGTGAATATTGCCAAAGAGTATGCAGACGTAAACTGAGTTCACAGAATTTATGAGTGAATTTTTTTAAAAAGTAAGCAAACTTTGTCACAGAAGAAATACATTTAAATGCATACTTTCTACACAGATTTTCCTCTATAAAACTTTTAAGATTCTGTACTTTAAGTGTGTGAGATATGCCATTTGCCCACCTGTTGCTGAATCTTTGCATAAGTTTTGTCTCTCTAATATTTCTGCTCCTTCTTCACTTCCAATCCTATATAGGTTGCATGCCTTTGCTACATACACTGTTCAGTTTAGTTCTGTTCAGTTCAGTCACTCAATCATATCCGATTCTTTGAGACTCCATGAATCGCAGCACACTAGGCCTCCCTGTCCATCACCAACTCCTGGAGTTTATTTACTCAGACTCGCATCCATCAAGTCAGTGATCTCATCTAGCCATCTCATCCTCTGTCGTCCCCTTCTTCTCCTGCCCCCAATCCCTCCCAGCCTCAAAGTCTTTTCCAATGAGTCAACTCTTCTCATTGTACTGGAGTTTCAGCTTTAACATCATTCCTTCCAAAGAAATCCCAGGCCTGATCTCCTTCAGAATGGACTGGTTGGATCTCCTTGCAGTCCAAGGGACTCTCAAGAGTCTTCTCCAACACCACAGTTCAAAAGCATCAATTCTTTGGTGCTCAGCCTTCTTCACAGTACAAATGTCACATCCATACATGACCACTGGAAAAACCATAGCCTTGACTAGATGGACCTTAGTTGGCAAAGTAATGTCTCTGCTTTTGAATATACTACCTAGGTTGGTCATAACTTTTCTTCCAAGGAATAAGCGTCTTTTAATTTCATGGCTGCAGTCACCATCTGCAGTAATTTTGGAGCCCAGAAAAATAAAGTCTGACACTGTTTCCATTGTTTGCCTATCTATTTCCCATGAAGTGATGGGACCAGATGCCATGATCCTCATTTTCTGAATGTTGAGCTTTAAGACAATGTTTTCACTCTCCACTTTTACTTTCATCAAAAGGCTTTTTAGTTCCTCTCCACTTTCTGCCATAAGGGTAGTGTCATCAGCATATCTGAGGTTATTGATATTTCTCCCAGCAATCTTGATTCCAGCTTGTGTTTCTTCCAGTCCAGCATTTCTCATGATGTACTCTGCATAGAAGTTAAATAGGCAGGGTGACAATACAGCCTTGATGTACTCCTTTTCTCATTTGCAACTAGTCTGTTGTTCCATGTCCAGTTCTGACTGTTGCTTCCTGGCCTACATACAGATTTTTCAAGAGGCAGGTCAGGTGGTCTAGTATTCCCATCTCTTGAAGAATTTTCCACAGCTTATTGTGATCCACACAGTCAAAGGCTTTGGCATAGTCAATAAAGCAGAAATAGACATTTTTCTGGAACTCTCTTGCTTTTTCCATGATCCAGCGTATGTAATTTGACCAGATAACACTCATCATGCTCGTAATTACACTTTCTATATGTACAGTCCATTTAGGCCATTTGCCTAGGTTCCATACTACATGAAAATAAGGACTGTGACTGCAATTTTTATCACTATGTCCACCATGCCCAGCATACATCCTACATGCACAGGAGAAAAATCATCGTGAAATTGCTGATTCAACTAACAAGATTCCCAGGTGATGCAGTCAAAAAGAACCCACCTGCCAATGCAGGAAACATAAGAGACATGGGTTTGATCCTTGGGTCAGGGAGATCTCTTGGAGAAGGCAATAGCAACCCACTCCAGTATTCTTGCCTGAGAAATTTCATGGACAGAGGAGCATGGAAGGCTATAGTCCATAGGGTCCAAAAAGCTGGACATGACTGAAGCAGCTTAGCATGAAAGCATGTCTGTGGAATGCTAAAATATTAGGTTTTGAGTTCTTTGGTTATGATGTTTTAAACTAACATATTAGAGATAACTTAAGGACTATCAGAATTTCTAGTGAAGACCTCTGAACAGTCTGTCTCAATTGCCAGGTATTTCAAAATTGCCTTTGCTGGTGCTAGATAAATGACAATAATAACATCTGTTAACTTAGAGTAAGTAAAACATCACTTAACATCTTTGAACCTCAGTTTTACCACTTGTAAAATTCTAGGATTTGTTAAAATGATTTCTAACCTTCCTTTCAGTTCCAGAATTCCTCACTAGTTTTTGTGTTGCCTAACTTTCTGCCTGTGATTAATTCTACTTGTACCATCTGTAAATCTTTGTACAGCCATAGATATCTTTGGCTTAAGGTAAAATTAAGGGAAGATGCCATCAGAATCAAATGATACAATAATTTAGGTATTTTGAGTCAAACTTCCAGTAAAAGTTATGCAAGAATCTCTTTTTGTATTATCCTCCTCAAGGGTAATAAAAAGGGGGAGGTCCTAGGATGGTGGTGGAATAGGACAGGGAGATCACTTTCTCCCCCACAAATTCATTTGAAGAACATTTGAACACTGAGCAAAACCACAAAACAGCTTCTGAATTGCTGGCAGAGGACACCAGACACCCAGAAAGGCAGCCCATTGTCTTCGAAAGGAGGTAGGACAAAATATAAAAGATAAAAAGACAGACAAAAGAGTTATGGACAGAGACCCTTCCTGGGAGAGAGTCGTAAAAGAGGAGAAGTTTCCAAACACCAGGAAACTCTCTCACCAGTGGGTCTGTGGAGAGTTTTGGAATCTCAGAGGGCAACATAACCAGAAGGAAAAATAAATAAATAAATAAAACCTGCAGATTACATGCCTAAGGGTAACCTGCTAACCAAGTCTTCCTGGGATCCTGGAGGGTTGACATCACTGGGAGGGTCACAGCCAAAGATCAGCTCCCCAGAAGAGACACACACAGCACACCTGAGGTGGTGCTCCTGCTGCACACCCAGGAAACCAAGCAGCTGGGACAGGGGAGGCGATAAGATACACTCACCTCTGGAGTGTGTGTTCTCCAAGCACCTGGTCACCTGAGCTGCTCGGACCTGGGAAGGGCACAAAACACAGGCCCAACCGAGTCTGTGCCTTTGTGGAGTACCCAAGAATGGAAGCCTGAGTGGCTTAGACCTGGGAAGTGCATGCAGCACAGGGCCTGCTGTAGACAGTTCCCCTGCAGAGCATCCTGGAGCCTAAGCAGTGTAGACTGGGAAAGCACACACACCGTGAGCAGGGGCAAACCCAGTGTGGCCCAGACACTGCAAGCACTCCCCACACACTCCAGTGATATTTGTTTGCAGCATTCCTCCTTCTCCATAGCACTACTGAGCCTAAATAAGTGACCAACTTCACCCCCTTGTGTCAGAGTGGAAATTAGACACTGAAGAGACTTGCAAACAGAAGAAGCTAAAAAAATAATAATAAAAGGAACCGCTTTGGAAGTGACAGGTGCAACAGATTAAAACCTTGTAGTTAGCACTGAGTACATTTGAAGGGGCCTGGTAGGCTGCTATCTATGTGGTCGCACAGAGTAGGATGTGACTTAACAGCAGCAGCAGCAGCATAGATCTTGAGAAGTATAAGCTGGAACAAAGAACTATCTGAACTGACCCCACACTGCCCACAACAGCTCCAGAGAAACTCCTAGATATATTTTTACTATTATCTTTTTTTTTTTTTTTTAATTTTAAAGTCCTCTATTATGATCCAACCAGTCCATTCTGAAGGAGATCAGCCCTGGGATTTCTTTGGAAGGAATGACGCTAAAGCTGAAACTCCAGTACTTTGGCCACCTCATGCGAAGAGTTGATTCATTGGAAAAGACTTTGATTTTGGGAGGGATTGGGGGCAGGAGGAGAAGGGGACGACATAGGATGAGATGGCTGGATGGCATCACTGACTCGATGGACGTGAGTCTGAGTGAACTCCGGGAGTTGGTGATGGACAGGGAGGCCTGGTGTGCTGAGATTCATGGGATCATGGGGAGTTGGACATGACTAAGAGACTGAACTGAACTGAACTGATTACTCCTTTAATTTTCATTTTCATAACCTACTATTAACTTGCAAAAATAGACCCAATTTTTAAAGCAAACTTCATATATATTTTTGTGATTTTGTTTTGTTTTGTTTAATATTGTACTTTTGAGAGTCTAATCACTACTCTAGATTTTTAATCTTTGCTTTTTGGTATTTGTTATCAATTTTGTACCTTTAGGAACCCAAACTTCACTACTCATTTTTACTTAGGCGTGTGATAACTGGCTTGATTGCCCTTTTGACTCTCCTTTTTCTCCCCTAGATCTCCTCTATCTCCTCGCTCCCTCTTCTCTTCTCTACCCAACTCTGTGAATCTCTTTGGGTATTCCAGGCCATGGAGTACACTTAAGGAATGGATTACTGGCTAGATCTGTTTCTCTCCTTTTGAACCTCCCTCTTCTCCTGGTCACCTCTATCTCCTTCCTCCCTCTTCTCCTCTCTATGTAACTCTGTGAACCTCTCTGGGTGTTCCAGACTGTGGAGAGCACACAAGGATTTGATTACTGGCTAAAATTCTCTCTCTCCATTTGATTCCCCCTCTTCTCCTTCTGGTTACTTCTATCTCGCCTCTGCCCTCTTCTCTTCTCTAAGTAATTCAGAGAACCTTTCTGGGTGTCTCTCATTGTGGAGAATCTTTTCTCCATTACCTAGATGCTTTATCATTGGTGCCATATGGATGGAGAAGTTTGGAGGCTCCTGTAAGAATAAGACTGAAAACCAGAGGCAGGAGGCTTAAGTCCAAGACCTGAGAACACCAGAGAACTCCTGACTCCAGGGAACATTAATCAATAAGAGCTCATCCAAAAGCCTCCATGAGTTCAGTTCAGTTCAGTCACTCAGTCATATCCGACTCTTTTCGACTCAGTGAATTGCAGCATGCCAGGCTTCCCTGTCCATCACCAACTCCTGGAGTTCATTTAGACTCATGTCTATTAGTCAGTGATGCCATCCAGCCATCTCATCCTTGGTTGTGGCCAAAGTACTGCAGTTTCAGCTTAAGCATCATCCCTTCCAAAGAAATCCCAGGCCTGATCTCCTTCAGAATGGACTGGTTGGATCTCCTTGCTGTCCAAAGGACTCTCAAGAGTCTTCTCCAACACCACAGTTCAAAAGCATCAATTCTTCGGCACTCAGCCTTCTTCACAGTACAATTCTCACATTCATACATGACTACTGGAAAGCCTTGACTAGACGGACCTTAGTTGGCAAAGTAATGTCTCTGCTTTTGAATATACTGCCTAGGTTGGTCATAACTTTTCTTCCAAGTAGCAAGTGTCTTTTAATTTCATGGTTGCAGTCACTACCTGCACCGATTTGGGAGGCAAAAAAAAATAAAGTCTGACACTGTTTCCACTGTTTCCCTATGTATTTCCCATGAAGTGATGGGACCGGACGCCATGATCTTCATTTTCTGAATGTTGAGCTTTAAACCAAGTTTTTCATTCTCCACTTTTACTTTCATCAAGAGGCTTTTTAGTTCCTCTTCACTTTCTGCCATAAGGGTGGTGTCATCTGCATATCTGAGGTTATTGATATTTCTCCTGGCAATCTTGATTCCAGCTTGTGTTTCTTCCAGTCCCACATTTCTCATGATGCACTCTGCATATAAGTTAAATAAAAAAGGTGACAATATACAGCCTTGATATGCTCCTTTTCCTATCTGGAACCAGTCTGTTGTTCCATGTCCAGTTCTAACTGCTGCTTCCGGGCCTGCATGCAGATTTCTCAAGAGGCAGGTCAGGTGGTCTGGTATTCCCATCTCTTGAAGAATTTTCCACAGTTTACTGTGATACACACAGTCAAAGGTTTTGGCCTAGTCAATAAGGCAGAAATAGATGTTGTTCTGGAATTCTCTTGCCTTTTCCATGATCCAGCAGATGTTGGCAATTTGATCTCTGGTTCCTCTGCCTTTTCTAAAACCTGCTTGAAAATCTGGAAGTTCATGGTTCATGTATTGCTGAAGCCTGGCTTGGAGAATTTTGAGAATTATGTGAGATGAGTGCAATTGTGTGGTAGTTTGAGCATTCTTTGGCATGGCCTTTCTTTGAAATTGGAATGAAAACTGACAATAATGTATATTAAAAAGATCATACATCATGATCAAGTGAGGTTTATCCCAGGGATGCAAGGATTCTTGAATATCCACAAGTCAATCAATGTAATACACCACATTAACCCAAACTGAAAGATAAAAACCATATGATTATCTCAATAGATGCAGAAAAAGCCTTTGACAAAATTCAACATCCATTTATGATAAAAACCCTCCAGAAAGCAGGAACTGGAGGAACATGCTGCTGCTAAGTCGCTTTAGTCGTGTCTGACTCTGTGTGACCCCAACATAAGAAAAGCTATATATGACAAACCCACAGCAAACATTATCCTCAGTGGTGAAAACCTGAAAGCATTTCCCCTAAAGTCAGGAACAAGACAAGGGTGCCCACTCTCACCATTACTTTTCAACATAGTTTTGGAAGTTTTAGCCACAGCAATCAGAGAAGAAAAGGAAACTAAAGGAATCCAGATTGGAAAACAAGTAAAATTTTCACTGTTTGCAGATGACATGATCCTCTACATAGAAAATCCTAAAGACTCCACCAGAAAATTACTAGAGCTAGTCAATGAATATAGTAATGTTGCAGGATATAAAATTAACACACAGAAATCCCTTGCAGTCCTATACACTAGCAATGAGAAAACAGAGAAATTAATGAAACAATTCCATTCACCACTGCAACGAAAAGAATAAAATTCTTAGGAATAAATTTACCTAAAAAACCAAAAGACCTATATATAGAAAACTATAAGGAAGAAATCAAAGATGACACACATATATGGAAAAATATACCATGTTCATGGATTGGAAGAATCAATATACTGACAATGAGTATAGTACCCAAAGCAATCTACAGATTCAATCTAATCCCTATCAAGCTACCAATGGTATTTTTCACAGAACTAGAACAAATAATTACTCAATTTGTATGGAAAAACAAAAAACCTTGAATAGCCAAAGCTATCTTTAGAAAGAAGAATGGAACTGGAGGAGTCAACCTGCCTGACTTCAGGCTACAGTACAAAGCTACAGTCATCAAGACAGTATAGCACCGGCACAAAGACAGAAATACAGATCAATGGAACAAAATAGAAAGCCCAGAGATAAATCCAAGCACCTATGGATACCTTATCTTTGACAAAGGAGGCAAGAATATACAATGGAGTAAAGACAACCTCTTTAACATGTGGTACTGGGAAAACCCGTCAACCACTTGTAAAAGAATGAAACTAGAACACTTTCTAACACCATGCACAAAAATAAACTCTAAATGGATTAAGGTTTTAAACATAAGACTAGAAACTATAAAACTTCCAGAGGAAAACATAGACAAAACATTCTCTGACATAAATCACAGCAGGATTCTCTATGACCCACTTCCCAGAGTAATGGAAATAAAAGCAAAAATAAACAAATGGGACCTAATTAACCTAAAGGCTTTTGCACAACGAAGGAAACTATAAGCAAGGTGAAGAGACAGCCTTCACAATGGGAGAAAATAATAGCAAACAAAGCAACTGACAAAGAATTAATCTCAAAAATATACAAGCAGCTCCTGAAGCTCAATTTCAGAAAAACAAATGACCCAATCCAAAAACAGGCCAAAGAACTAAACAGACACTTCTCCAAAGAAGACATATAGATGGCTAACAAACACATGAAAAGATGCTCAACATCACTCCTTATCAGAGAAATGCAAATCAAAACCACAATGAGGTACCATCTCACACCAGTCAGAATGGCTCCTATCCAAAAGTCTCCAAAAAAATAATGCTGGAGAGGATGTGGAGAAAAGGGAAGCCTCTTACACAGTTTGTAGGAATGCAAATTATTACAGCCACTATAAAGTACAGTGTGGAAATTCCTTAAAAAAACTGGAAATAGAACTGCCTTATGACCCAGCAATCTCACTGCTGGGCATATACACCAAATAAATTATTATTGAAAGAGAAGGTGTACCTCAATGTTCATTGCAACACTGTCTATAACAGCCAGGACATGGAAGCAACCTAGATGTTCATCAGCAGACGAATGGATAAGAAAGCTCTGGTACATATACACAATGGAATATTACTCAGCCATTAAAAAGAATATATTTGAGTCAGTTTTAATGAGGTGGATGAAACTGGAGCCTATTATACAGAGTAGAGTAAGTCAAAAAGAGAAACACCAATACGGTATACTAATACGTATGTGAGACAGGAAAAGAGACACAGATGTAAAGAACAGTCTTTTGGACTCTGTGAGAGAAGGTGAGGGTGGGACGATTTGAGAGAATAGCACTGAAACATGTATATTATCATGTGTGAAATAGATTGCCAGTCCAGGTTCGATGTGTGAGTCAGGGTGCTCAAGGCTGGTGCACTGGGATGACCCTCAAGGATGGGATGGGGAGGGTATGGGTGGGGGTTCAAGACGGGGAACACATGTACACCCATGGTTGATTCATCTCAATGTATGGCAAAAACCACTATAATTTTGTAAAGTAATTGGCGTCCAATTTTTTTAAAATAAAATATGCTTACCAAACAAGAAAAACTATGATAAATTAAAGAAAAAAAAAAGTGGGGGAGGTAGTGAGATAGCTCCCACCTATTTCTTCTCCTTTGATGTTTGGGAAAATCTAAAAATGCCCCCATCTCAGCTGTGCTATGTAAGGACTCACTTCGTCCAGCATGAGGGGCCAGGGAATCTGCCCAATACTCCAGGGGTGTTGGTAGTGTCTGTGGAGCCAAGTACCAGAGACGCCCTGCTCCACTCAGTCCTGCTCCTGCCCTGAACCCTGGAGACCTTTTTCCTATGAGATAAGCAAAACCCCTATACACATTTCACAGAACCCATCCACACCCATATACACACAACACACCCTCCAAAAAAGGGGAGGTAATAAAAAGATTATTGATTTTAATGCAAAGTATCATTCACATTTACTGAGTACCTAATAATTCTGTCAACTCTATTAAAAAAAAACCAGATTTTATTTAAATGTTTTACATTACACTGAATATGTTACTAGTGTCTTTTTTTAAAACTTTATTTTACTTTACAATACTGTATTGGTTTTGCCATACATCACCATGAATCTGCCATGGGTGTACTTGAGTTCCCAATCCTGAGCCCCCGTCCCACCATACTGACTCCCAACAAGTTTGGTTTTAATTCTGTTTTATAGTTTTTTTCCCCATTTCTCTATGGCAGTTTCTCAAATGTTTGAAAATATCTGTCAGATTATCATATTTTCTGTAAAATATTCATCTCTTTTAGATTAAATTTCCTTAATTTTAATTTTTTAAACGTTTACATGATTTACAAGAATCCTAATTTCACAATTCATTCTGAAAATCTGCCCTTTACACTTGCCACCTCTGTTCATTTTCATCAATATAAGTCATTTTTAAAAATCAGAAACTAGCACATTATGTTCTTATATCCTTAACCATACTTCAGCTTTGTATTTT
>SJYC01072025.1:0-12209 GCA_006408675.1 Madoqua kirkii
TTTAGATGTGATAGAAGAGGAGACAATATGAAACAAAATGAAATTGGTTGTTATATACAAAGATGAATATTGTTAATCAATAGACTGTGAAGCAATGCATAGTAAGATATTAGCTGCATGGACTAATAGAGAATAATAAAATGAATTAGATAGTATGAAAATAAGGTTGATATTGTAGTGAAAATTTAGTTTTTATATGCAATGAGTAAAGGAAGATGAGAAGGGCATAGTAAGGAAAGCATTCAAAAATGACAACTTAGACTTTTATATAAGAAAAGCCTATGGTTTTCCCCTCCATGGTTTTTATTTTTTCTTAGAAATAATCCTGCCAGGAATCTCTCAAAATACAGCATTTTAAACTTAATGAGGCCTTTCATAAATAAAATATTGATATAATGATAGTGGGATTCATTTTATATTTATGACCCATGAAATATAAATGTATATAATTATTTTCAAATTTATATTTTCAATATTAATCTAAAAATCAAGAAGAAATCGATCAACACAGTTATAAGATTCATAATCAAAAACTATAAAAATTTTAATCAACAAACATATTATTAAAATTCCACTATGACTTATCAAGACATATGTATATAACCCAAGATGGACATGTCATGGTGGAGAGGTCTGACGGAATGTGGTCCACTGGAGAAGGGAATGGCAAACCAGTATTCTTGCTTTGAGGTCCCCATGAACAGTATGAAAAGGCAAAAAGATAAGACACTGAAAGAGGAACTCCCCAGGTGAGAAGGTGCCCAATATGCTACTGGAGATCAGAGGAGAAATAACTCCAGAAAGAATGAAGGGATGGAGCCAAAAGCAAGAACAACACCCAGTTGTGGCTGTGACTGGTAATGGAAGCAGGGTCTGATGCTATAAAGAGCAATATTGCATAGGAACCTGGGAATAATTGCTCCATGAATCAAGGCAAATTGGAAGTGGTCAAACAGGAGATGGCAACAGTGAATTTTGACATTCTAGGAATCAATAAACTAAAATGGACTGAAATGGGTGAATTTAACTCACATACCCATTATATCTACTCCTGTGGGCAAGAATCCTTTAGAAGAAATGGAGTAGCTATCATAGTAAACAAAAGAGTCCGAAATTCAGTACTTGGATGCAATCTCAGAAACGTCAGAATGATCCCTGTTCGTTTCCAAGGCAAACCATTCAATATTACGGTAATCCAAGTCTATGCCCTGAGCAGTAATGCTGAAGAAACTGAAGTTGAACAGTTCCATGAATACCTACAAGATCTTTTAGATCTAACAACCAGAAAAGATGTCCATTTCATTATAAGGGACTGGAATGCAAAGTAGGAAGTCAAGAAACACCTGGAGTAATAGGCAAATTTGACCTTGGTGTACAGAATGAAACAGAGCAAAGGCTAATAGAGTTTTGCCGAGAGAACGCACTGGTCATAACAAGCACTCTTCTTTCTACAACAAAAGAGAAAACTCTACACATGGACCTCAAAAGACGGTCAACACTGAAATCAGATTGATTATATTAATCTTTGCAGTCAAAGATGGAGAAGCTCTATACAGTCAGCAAAAAAAAAAAAAAAAGACTGAGAGATGACTGTGGCTCAGATCATGAACACTTTATTGCCAAATTCATACTTAAATTGAAGAAAGTGGGAAAAACCACCAGAACATTCAGGTATGACCTAGATCAAATCCCTTCTGATTATACAATGGAAGTGAGAAATAGATTTAAGGGACTACATCTGATAGACAGAGGGCCTGATGAATTATGGATGGATGTTCATGATATTATACAGCAGACAGGGATCAAGACAATCCACCAGAAAAAGGAATGCAAAAAGGCAAAATGACTGAGGAGGCCTTAAAATAGCTGTGAAAAGAAGAGAAGCGTAAAGCAAAGAAGAAAAGGAAAGATATAAGCATCTGAATGCAGAGTTCTAAAGAATAGCAAAGAGAGATAAGAAAGCCTTCTTCAGTGATCAATGCAAAGAAATAGAGGAAAACAATAGAATGGGAGGGACTAGAGATCTCTCCAAAAAACTAGAGATACCAGGGGAACATTTTATGCAAAGATGGGCTCAATAAAGGACAGAAATGGTAGGGACTTAAAAGAAGCAGAAGATATTAAGAAGAAGTAGCAAGAATATACAGAAGAACTGTACAAAAAAGATCTTCACGATGGTGTGATCACTCCCTACAGCCAGACATCCTGGAATGTGAAGTCAAGTGGGCCTTAGGAAGCATGACAACAAACAAAGCTAGTGGAGATGTTGGAATTCCAGTTGAGCTATTTCAAATCCTGAAAGATGATGCTGTGAAAGTGCTGCATTCAATATGCCAGCAAATTTGGAAAACTCAAGAGTGGCCACAGGACTGGAAAAGGTCAGTTTTCATTCCAGTTCCAAAGAAAGGCAATGCCAATGAATGCTCAAATTACTGCATAATTACACTCATCTCTAATGCTAGTAAAGTAATGCTTAAAATTCTCCAAGCCAGGCTTCAACAGTACGTGAGTTGTGAACTTCCAGATGTTCAAACTGCTTTTAAAAAAAGAAGAGGAACCAGAGATCAAATTGCCAACATCCACTAGATCATCAAAAAAAGCAAGAGAGTTCAAGAAAAACATCTATTTCTGCTTTATTGAGTATGCCAAAGTTTTTGACTGTGTGGATCACAATGAACTGTGGAAAATTCTGAAAGAAATGGGAATACCAGACCACCTGACCTGCCTCTTGAGAAACTTGTATACGAATCAGGAAGAAACAGTTAGAACTGGACAGGGAACAACAGACTGGTTCCAAATAGGAAAAGGAGTACATCAATATATTGTCACGATACTTATTTAACTTCTATGCAGAGTACATCATGAGAAACGCTGGGCTGGAGGAAGCACAAGCTGGAATCAAGATTGCCAGGAGGAATATCAATAACCTCAGATATGCAGATGACACCACCCTTATGGCAGAAAGTGAAGAAAAACTAAAGAACCTCTTGATGAAAATGAAAGAGGAGAGTGAAAAAGTTGGCTTAAAGCTTAACTTTCAGAAAACTAAGATCATTGCATCTGGTCCCATCATCTCATGGCAAATAGATGGGGAAACAGTGTCAGACTTTATTTTTCTGAGGTCCAAAATTGCTGCAGATGGTGACTGTAGCCATGAAATTAAAAGACGCTTACTTAAACAGCGTATTGAAAAGCAGAGACATTACTTTGCCAATAAAGGTCTGACTAGTCAAGGTTATGATTTTTCCAACGGCTATGTATGGATGTGAGAGTTTGACAATAAGGAAAGCTGAGTGCCAAAGAACTGATGCCTTTGTACTGAGATGTTGGAGAAGACTTGAGATTCCCTTGGACTGCAAGGAGATCCAACCAGTGCATCCTAAAGGAAATCAGTCCTGAGTGTTTATTGGAAGGACTGATGTTGAAGTTGAAACTCTAATATTTTCGCCATGTGATTCGAAGAGCTGACTCATTTGAAAAGTCCCTGATGCTGGAAAAAATTGAGGGCAGGAGCAGAAGAGGACAAGAGAGGATGAGATGGTTGGATGACATCACTGTCTTAATGGACATGAGATTGGGTAAACTCCAGGATTTGGTGATGGACAGGCAGGATTGGCCTGCTGCGGTTTATGGAGTCGCAAAGAGTCAGACACAACTGAATGATTGAACTTAACTGAACTGAATGGAATATCTTACTATTTTAACATTCTCTAATCATCCTAGAATAGAGGAAGAAAATCGCTGAAATCTTTGCCCGTATTAGTCCTTCTGTATGTGTGGACTAATCCTGTAGAGTTGTTGATGGAGGAGAGTCTAGAGAGACTAGGCTACATTTTAGGTAATATCCAAGAGAGAGAGCAGACATGAAAAATTCATAATAACATAAAATTCAAGATCTGGTTATAGATGAAGGTTATAGAGAGGAAAGTAAATGGCAGGGACTCTAGATCAAATAGAGTAAAAAGTTAGACATCTGCATACAATTCCTATATCAAAATGTTATGTTCAGAGGTTACTATCTATATTAAACTATAAAAGTCAGATAGAAAAGAACGTTTTCTTACCAGACTATTTCTTTGTTGAGTGCAAAGTAATTGATTTGCTGTCAGTCTATCTGTTTGCCCCATGGATCACAGCCTTGTCACGGTGAAGAGGCCTGTGTAACTCATGGAAACTATGAGCCATAATGTGAGGAGCACCCAAGACGGATGGGTCATAGTGAAGAGTTCTGACTAAAAATGGTCCACCAGAGGAGGAAATGACAACTCACTCCAGTACTCTTGCCTCGAGAAGCCCATGAATAGTATTAAAAGGCAAACATAGAGCACTAGAAGATGAGGCCCTGAGGTCAGAAGGTAGCCAATATGTTCTAGGGAAGAGTAGAGGGCAATTACTAGAAAATTAAAAAGAATGAAGAGGCTGGATCAAAATAAAAATTATGCTTAGTTGTGGATGTGTCTGGTGGTGGAATTAAATTCTAGTGCTGTAAAGAACAATATTACATCAGTTGAGTTCAGTTCAGTTCAGTTGCTCAGTTTTGTCCAACTCTTTGTGACCCCATGAATCGCAGCACACCAGGCCTCCCTGTCCATCACCATCTCACAGAGTTCACTCAGACTCACGTTCATCTAGTCCATGATGCCATCCAGCCATCTCCTCTGTCGTCCTCTTTGCCTCCTGCCCCCAATCCCTCCCAGCATCAGAGTCTCTTCCAATGAGTCAACTCTTCGCATGAGGTGGCCAAAGTACTGGAGCTTCAGCTTTAGCATCATTCCTTCCAAAGAAATCTCAGGGCTGATCTCCTTCAGAATGGACTGGTTGGATCTCCTTGCAGTCCAAGGGACTCTCAAGAGTCTTCTCCAACACCACAGTTCAAAAGCATCAATTCTTCAGTGCTCTGCCTTCTTCACAGTCCAGCTCTCACATCCATACATGACCACTGGAAAAACCATAGCCTTAACTAGATGGAGCTTAGTTGGCTAAGTAATGTCTCTGCTTTTGAATATACTATCTAGGTTGGTCATAACTTTTCTTCCAAGGAGTAAGCGTCTTTTCATTTCATGGCTGCGGTCACCATCTGCAATGATTTTGGAGCCCCCCAAAATAAAGTCTGACACTGTTTCCACTGTTTCCCCATCTATTTCCCATGAAGTGATGGGACTGGATGCCATGATCTTTGTTTTCTGAATGTTGAGCTTTAAGACAACTTTTTCACTCTCCTCTTTCACTTTCATCAAGTGGCTTTTTAGTTCCTCTTCACTTTCTGCCATAAGGGTGGTGTCATCTGCATATCTGAGGTTATTGATATTTCTCCTGGCAATCTTGATTCCAGCTTGTGTTTCTTCCAGTCCAGCGTTTCTCATGATGTACTCTGCATAGAAGTTAAATAAGCAGGGTGACAATATACAGTCTTGACGTACTTCTTTTTCTATTTGGAACCAGTCTGTTTTCACCATAGGGGATTAAAATGAAAAAGTGGGAATTCAAAAGATTCCTAGAAAAGCAGGGAAGTTTGGCCTTGAAATACAAAATGAAGCAGGACAAAGCTAACAGAATTTTGTCAAGAGAACACACTGGTCATAGCAAACACCCTTTTCCAACAACCCAAGAGATAACTCTACACATGGATATCACCAGATTGTCAATATTGAAATTAGATTGAGTATATTCTTTATAGCCAAAAATGGAGAAATTCTGTATAGTCAGTAAAAATAATAGCTGGAGCCAACTGTGACTCAGATCAGAAGCTCCTTCTTTCACAATTCAGGCTTAAATATAAGAAAGTAGGGGAAAGCACTAACTCATTCAGGTATAACCTAAATCAAATCACTTATGATTATACAGTGGAGATGATGAATAAATTCAAGGGATTAGATCTGGTAGACAGAGTGCCTAAAGAACTGTGGAGGAAGGTTTGTAACATTGTACAGGAGGTGGTGACCAGAACCATCCTCCAAAGAAAGAAATGTAAGAAGACAAATAATTGTCTGAGGAGATCTTAGCAATAGCTGAGGAAAGAATAGAAGCAAAAATCAGGGGAGAAAGGGAAAGATATACCCAACTGACCACAGAGTTCAAGAGAACAGCATGGAGCAACAAGAAAGCCTAAAATGAACAATGCAAAGAAATAGAGGAAAAGAACAGAATGGGAAAGGCAAGATTTCTTCAATAAATTAGATATATCAAGGGAACATTTCATGCAAAGATGGGCACAATAAAGCACAGAAAGTATAAGGACCTAACAGAAGCAGAAGAGTTTATGAAGAGGTGGCAAAATATTTAGAAAACTACAATGGTGTGGTCATTCACCTAGAGTCAGATGTTCTGAAGTGTGAAGTCAAGTGGTCCTTAGGAAGCATTAGCAACAAAGCTAGTGGAAGTGATGGAATTACAGCTGAGCTATTTCAAATCCTAAAAGATGATGCTGTGAAAGCACTACACTCAATATGCCAGCAAATTTGGAAAACTCAGCAGTGGCCAAGGGACTGGAAAAGGGCAGTTTTCATTCCATTGCCAAGAAGAGTAAGACCAAAGAATGTTCAGACTACCATGCAATTATGATAATTTCTTATGCTCAAAATCATTCAAGCTAGGCTTTAGCAATACATAAATGGAAAACTTGCCAAGTACAATCTGGACTTTGAAGAGGCAGAGGAATCAGAGATCAAATTGGCGACACTTGTTGGATCATGGATAAAGCAAGGGCATTCCAGAAAAAACACCGACTTCTGTTTCATTGACTACTCTAAAGCCTTTGACTGGGTGGATCACAACAAAATGTAAATAAAAAAAAATTTCTTGAAGTGATGGGAGTATCAGATCACCTTACCTGTCTCCTAAGAAACCTGTATGTGGGTCAAGAAGAAACATAACCAGACATGGAACAACTGACTGGTTCCAAACTTGGATAGCAGTACAACAAGGCTATAAACTGTTACCCTGCATATTTAAATTACATGCAGATGGCATCATGTGAAATGCTAGGCTGGATGAATCAAAAGCTGGAATCAAGATTGCTGGTAGAAATACGAACAACTTCAAATATGCAGAGGATACCACTCTAATGATAGAAAATGAAGAGAAACTAAAGAACCTCTTGATGAGGGTGAAAGAAGAGAGTGAAAAAACTGACTCAAAACTCAACATTAAAAAAGCAAAGATCATGGCATCTGATCCTATCAGTTCATGGCAAATAGAAGGGGAAAAACTGGAAGCGGTGACAGATTTTCTTTTCTTGGGCTCCCAAATCACTATGTGTGGCGACTGCAGCCATGAAATTAAGACACTTGCTCCTAGGAGGGAAATCTATGACAAATCTAGACAACATATAAGCCATCACTTTATTGATAAACATCCATGTAGTCAAAGCTATGTTCTTTTCCAGTATGTATGTGTTAGTTGCTCAGTTGTGTCGACTCTTTGAAACTCCATGGACTGTAGCCTGCCAGGCTCCTCTGTCCATGGAATTCTCCAGGCAAGAATACTGGAGTGGGTGGCCCTGCCCTCCTCCAGGGGATCTTCCCAACCCAGGGATCGAACCTGGGTCTCTTGTGTTGCAGGCGAATTCTTTACTATCTGAGCCACCAGGGAAGCCCCTTTTATCTGGTAAACAGGTACAAATGTAAGAGTTGGACCATAGAGAAGGCTGAGTGCTGAAGAATTTATCTTTCTAATTGTGGTGCTGGAGAAGAGCCTTGAGAGTCCCTTGGACTACAAAGAGATCAAACCAGTCAGTCCTAAAGGAAATCAAATCTGAATATTCTTTGGAAGGACTGGTGGTACTTTGGCTACCTGATCCAAAGGGCTGACCCATTGGAAAAGACCCTGATTCTGGAAAAGATTGAGGGCAAAAAGAGAAAGGGGAGGCAGATAACGAGATGGTTAGATAGCATTACCCACTCAAAGGGCATAAATTTGAGCAAACTCCAGGAAACGGTGGAGGACTGAGGAACCTGGTGTGCTGTAATCCATGGCATCACAAAGAGTTGGATATGACTTAGTGACTGAAAAACAGCAGTCTATCTGAACTAGAAAAGACTATCATTTGGAAAAAAATTCATGTGACTTTCTGGTGACATCTTGCTATTTTTAAACTAGGTTATTGTATAGTCATTTTTATAACTAACATTGTGTTAAAACTAGAATAATTTTCTATCCTTTTTTGACTACTCATCTGCTTATTTGTAAAATATTTGTGGAATAGCTATTTATGTGTTACACTTCCACAATAAAAGTGTAAAATAGGTACAATTTGCTTAGCAGTCAGCAATGGGTTTTGAGGAAATAGACATCACATGCTAGAAATATAAACATCTATTTTAGGCTGTGGCACAGATTTTGGTAAAGTATTTGACTTTGAGGGCTTATCATGAGCTTATTCAGCTTTTCATTCTACAGAAAGTGGCTTAAAAAGCTAAAAAGTGATGTGCAAAATTGCCTTCCTTTAGAAATACATTATAAAGATTTGCCTTTACAAATATACTACAATATACATTTATATTGCAAAAAAGGATTTGAGCTATATTTGGCTGGTTTTCAAGCAGAGATCAAAGGAAAGAGAGCTTAGAGATAACAACATCCTATAACTGGAACAGCCAACTTCTGGATACAAATATCAATATTAAAAAGATTGAAAAAGGATTAAAGAGCAAGGGCCTCAAAAATTTTAAATAATAGTGAGATTAAGGGTACCATCTTTACACAGAATTCTCATGTTTTATTTGATTTCATGATAACCACCAAGAATTTGTGAGAGAGACCAAAAAAAGGCAATGAGGAAAAATAAATCAATCCTAATTTAGAATTATGTTTAGAAAATAAAAGTCAAAACTTTGAATATAATTGGTAACAGATAAAACTCAAAGACCACAGTTTTACTAAATTATTGTGGTAATTATATTGCCAAGTCATCACAAGCCAGGATTAAAAACAACTTTGAGCCTTAACACAGACTTGAACCAGCAGAAAGCTCTTAAGGCCACAAAAAAGACATACTCCTGAACATCCATATGAGGTGTGATCATGTAATGTAATGCCTAAGAAAGTATGTTCTTGTGAATGAATTTCTTATCCTCCTTGAGTCTGCTCCCTCACCTATCACTGGACAACATGAATATCTCCCATAAGCTAAATATAGATTAAAAAGTGTGTGTGTATATATATATATATATATATATATATGTAAAATTAAAATGAATTCTGTTATTTCCACATTTCCCTCTGGACTATATCTTGTTTTTGTAAATTCTACATTAAAATTTCATTGTATACACATTGGTCTATAATTGTTTCCATTTTTTTTCTTCCCATTCTCTCCTGAACCAATCCAGTTCAATCTGACTTTTGCCCTTAATGCTGCTGAAAAAAGTAACTTTTTTGACATTTTAAATGACCTGTATGTCATTCAATCCAATGGGCAATTCCTGACTCTCATTGAACTTGAGGAAGGCTTGACATCAGCATGAGTCATAGATGCTCATTGTGCTCCTTCTACTTTCCTTGCTCCCAAGATACCACTCACTTTATTTCCTCTAACTTCCCTGGTCCCTGTCTTTTAATCCACCTCTGTTGCTTTTTCCTGACTTACATGTTCTCTGTACCTGGAATGTCATCCCTCAGTCCTCAGGTATTTTCTTACTCTTTCCCAATGCATTCTTGTCCAACACTTTGCTTTCACATTGGTTCCTTCTCCCATTAACTCCATGACTGTGTATCTAAATACTCACTTGGCATTGCTACTTGTGTGCCTAATGAAAGGGAAAAAGTAGTATGCCTAATAGACCTAGAAATTAACATGATCAAACCAAACTATTTCCACCTCCACCCCAACATGATCATTGTCTATCTTTTTCATCCAGAAAAATATAACTAGATTTTTTCTTCAGGTTTTTATGACAATAAAATCTAGAATTTTCCTTGAATCATGTCTTTTTCCTCCTACCTTAAATCCAAACCCTCAGGAGTGGCACATAAAACTAAAGATAGGTTTATTTCAATCAGAAAAACACAAATTCAAACCATGAGACCACATTTTCAGTTCAGTTCAGTTGCTCAGTCACGTCCGACTCTTTGCAACCCCATGAATCACAGCACACCAGGCCTCCCTGTTTCATCACCATCTCCCGGAGTTCACTCAGATTCACGTCCATCGAGTCCATGATGCCATCCAGCCATCTCATCCTCGGTTGTCCCCTTCTCCTCCTGCACTCAATCCCTCCCAGCATCAGAGTCTTTTCCAGTGAGTCAACTCTTCTCATGAGGTGGCCAAAGTACTGGAGTTTCAGCTTTAGCATCATTCCTTCCAAAGAAATCCCAGGGTTGATCTCCTTCAGAATGGACTGGTTATACCCAATAAATTATCAAAAATTAAAATCACTGAAAAATATCACGTTGACTATTCTATATTGTTGACATGTCAACTATTCCATGTAGACATTCCAATATGAAGACATTGTCGAGTTTATCATTATATATTATCAGTGATATTGTAGAGGAGCATGGACACTTGGGAAACCAATTTGCATTATGGGAATGTGAGTAAATTTAAACAATTGCATCTTCTGTATACACTGTACTAGCCCTTCTTCTCTGGGATCTGAGAGGATCTTGCACATTTGGTACTAGAAAATATATACAAGTTTATCATAGCTGTATTATTTGTAATAGCAAAACTCAAGGCAATATAAACTATCTTTTAGAAAATAAACCAATATAGTACATCATATTCGTAAGTGTAATATATGCATAAGACTGAATAAAGATGAGTGAAAATGGATAAACTAAAGCAAGGGACCAAAACATGGATGACTGTTAGAAACGTTATGTGGAGTCAAAAAACGAGTCTCAGAAAACTATAACAGTATGATATATATTTTACAAAACTTGCAAATAAGAAAAATTAAACTTTCTGTTGTTTAGGGATACATGAATGCATAATTAAATCATTTTTGTCTGTAAAAATGTGAGAAAATAATGGCCATAATATGGAAATGCTTGTTCCTGGCGAGAAATCAGAATAAGGCCAGGGAGAGATAAGAAATAAAGAAATATTCAGATGGTCTTAGTCAAGTTGTAGGCTTATTGGTGTTCATGCTAATATAATGCTTCTAATCTGTATGTTTTAGAGTTATATATTTGTATATGTAAATATATTTTTAAAAGCATACAATGAATATAGGAAATTTATATGGAAATTCAAATTGACACATCAAACAATATCAGTATACAGTAGATACAGTGTGGCAGTGGGTTGATTAATTTTCTTTTCAGTTGAGGCTTTTCCAATGATCACATCTCACCCTCAAAATATTTGATTTTTGTAACTATAAATTATTTAAAAATGAATGAAATGAGGTTGCTCTGATTGGTTCATGTAGGTGAGGAAAACATATTGCAAACATATTAGCTTTCATGGCAAGGTTTCATATTCTATGCATATTTTAGCCCTTCTACCCACCAAGAGAAGTATAACATACATGACAATCTCCTGAAATTATTTTTGAACTGTAAATACCTCAAAGAAGCAAATTTTTAAAGAAATATAATATATGTACACTATTTGTTTTTAATATATGGAAGTTGAAGATAAGATTTTATTATTAGATCTTGCCATTGATTTTTGTAAAGTCCTTACATTTCATATATGCATTTGTACAAATTTATGGTCACTGACATTTTCTAATATTAGTGGCTTTAAATCTGCATTTAGTGAGGAATATTATTTAGAAAATAATTATATTTCTTGAATCTTTTTTTTTTGGTTTTTTTTTAAATTTTATTTTTACTTTATTCTACTTTATAATACTGTATTGGTTTTGCCATACATTGGCATGAATCTGCCACAGGTTTTCACAAGCTCCCAATCCTGAAACCCCTTCCCACCTCCCACCCCATATCATTTCTCTGAATCATCCCCGTGCACCAGCCCCAAGCATCCTGTATCCTGTATCGAACATAGACTGGTGCTTTTTTCTTACAAGATAGTATACATGCTTGAATGTCATTCTCCCAGATCATCTCACCCTTTCCCTCTCCCTCAGAGGCCAAAAGTCCATTCTATATATCTGTGTCTCTTTTGTTGTCTCCCATACAGGATCATCATTACTATCTTTATAAATTCCATCCTTTAAATCAAGTTTCTTTTTCTTTCCAAACTTTGGCCCAAATTACTATTATTTGTAAATCAATATAAGTTAAAGATTTGTTAAATA
>SJYC01072029.1:0-11208 GCA_006408675.1 Madoqua kirkii
TTTTTTCAATTTTCAGTTGAGAAAGCAGGCAGAGAAAAAAAAAAAGTAATTAAGAGTAATTGCCCAGATCATATTGCGCTAAAGTGACAGAGTTGAGATTTGAAATCACACACTTTGGTTCCAGAATTTAAATTTCCACAAATATGTTATTTGCTTTTTTTGATTTTTTACATTCTGTAATTTTTATCACTGATTTTTCATTTTTGTTCTAAGTTATTTCCATCTTCTTCTCACTACCCACACTTTGTTGTTATCTGATAGGATATATTTTTTCTTAATTTTCTATATTTTTTCCTTCAAATTTTCTAAAATTTGAATAGTTACCTGACCCGTCTTGGTAGGTTAACTTTATGATTTTCTAAACCCCCTTCTCCTTTAATTTCTTCTCTGATAAGAAATATAGCAGACTTCTTTAGACCATAAACGTAAGATGAATGGGCTCAAAAAATTTTTAGGTTGGCTTTTCAAAAGGCAACTAGAAATTGAGGAATCAAAAAGTTCTTTTCATTCTTATGTCACAATTCAAAGGAGTGTTTTTCTGATGGAAAAGTTGACAAGTACCAAGAAAATTAGATTTTTTTAAAAAATGAAGCTCTGTGTGTATAACACCACATGAGTAATTATATACAAAGCAACTTTTTCAGAATGTATTTGTGTTATTTAAACAGCTGTGACTTTCTGATTTCTATATTTTACCTTGTCTTGTTAGAGTAAACTTGACACAATTTAGTCTAGAATTATTCAATTTCTTAACTCCAATCAAGTACTACATATACACTACCATATGGAAAATAGATAGCTAGTGGGAATTTGCTGCATGTCTCAGGGAGCTCAAACCAGTGCTCTGTGACAATGTAGAGGGGTAGAATGGGATGGACGGTGGGAAGAAGGGCCAAGAGAGAGGAGACATATATATTCCTATGACTGATTCATGTTGATGTATAGTAGAAACCAACATAATATTGTAAAGCAAATATCCTTCAAATAAAATTACATAAATTAAGAAAATAACTGAGGAATATACAAGATAATCAACATAAAGCAAAGAAATTATAAAATGATTTATACTTGTGTGGCAATGAATATTGCTGTAATGAATTTCATGCTTTGCCACAATGAATGTTACACAGAGGTATTCTTTTCTCTATTTTTTATAGAAAATGTACAGTTTGGGTGTACCAGTGGAAAAATACCAAGATTTTTGTGGTGTCTGACATTTAACTTGTTGTTTCATCATTTCTTCTTTATGATAAAATTAACATACTCCAGGCAACGAAATTCTTCTGAGTTATTATATTTGAGGGTACCATGAATTCAATCACCCTTCTCATACTTGACAACATGTAGAGGTTCTTAAAATCCTCCAGACATGAGCTGCCTGTCATGCATTTCACTTCTATTTAAAAAAAAAAATTTTTTTTTTTTTTTGCAAGAAAGCGCTGAGCTGGAAAGAGCAGGAAAAATATTTCTATATCAGTAAAGTAACTGAAAAGCTTTCATGGTTGTATTTTCCAACTTATCTTCCTTTTGACACTTTTTTTTTCATTGAAGAAGCAATAATATGATTTCCCTTCTTTCTTCTTCTACCCAACACATCTTAACCTAGTGCTAATATTAGCTGTTCTGGTTATTATCTCCTTCCACACCTCCGTGCTCTTCCTTTAGGCCTGGAGTCACTATTTGCTTTAGAAGGAACAGTAACATTGAAAGGGTTTAAAGGTGAAAACCAGGCCTTTTGTGAGTCCAAAGAATGGTTATAGCCCTTGGCACATCAGCAAACAAATCACAAGGACTTCTGAATTCTACCACAGGCTTTCTTTCTTTTGTGGTATGGAAAGCAGCAGTGTGAGTGACAGTTAAGAGGATATCACCGTTTTGGGGACAAAACTCTGCAGTTGACGTAGTGCAGAGAAATAAAGGAAGTAAAATATAACTTAGTTGTCTTGCATCAGTTTTCACACCACTGAAAATATATTTTAGTTTAAGAGCTGTAACAATCCAACTCCAACCTGCTGACAGATGGCTGTTAGCAAGAAAATATATGAGACTTACTGTCAAGATACAAACTTTCGTTGTGAACAAAGAACATTTTCTAAAGAGTATTTTAAAGAATGATGAAAATAAAAAGAAATTGTATTTACTATATATATTTTGCAAAAATTATCTAAGAGCTCAAAGCAGGGTTTCAGTTGGCAAAAGGGAGATAACTAAATTTCCTAGATGTGAATATAAAGAATGATAAAAATAAAGAGACATGGTATTAACTACATACATTGTACAAAGATTATCTGAGAGCTCAAAGAAGAGCTTCAGTAGTCAAAGGGGAGATAACAAAATTTTACAGGTGTGTATACTTCCAAGAATAAACTTAATCCTTAGGAAAAAGGGTTGATGTGGAGCTTGAGCGTTGTACGGATGAAAGAGCCTATTGAAAATGGCAATGATTACACAGTAAGTGCAACTGAGAAAGACAGTCACTTCTGATTCTCTAACCAGGAAACTAGAAAAGAAGGGTGAGAGTAATTTTAATATGCTATGATCATAATATACATTTAGCTTACTGTCTCTATCTGTTATTTAGGGCTTTGGATTTTCATTAATAAGATTAAAGGTCATTATTAGTTAATATGTGTACCCAGTTCTCTTTAAAGAATATAATATGCATGACCTTTATTTATAGTTTTTAATGTAACACTCTGAGATATTTACCACTGTTATCCTCATTTTACAGAAAAGCCAGTAGAAGCACAGGGAATTTATATAATTTATTAATAGTGCACAGTGTTAATAGGTAGTGGACTGCTATATGAAACACAGGCAGAGTGAACCCATGGCCCCTACTCTTAAACAATTAGTACAACTTTATAATTAAGCTATGAAGTTATTATGAATGCTAAGATTTCTCTCTTTACCAGAGCACATAGCTTTGGAAGCAAAGGGTAAGGATTAAAAGAGATACCTTGATATCAGGAATTAACCCAGAGTTAACCCAGTAGATCAAGGGGGAAGGTATATGTGGCAGGGGGAGGAGTGGGAAGCTACATCCAGATTGTCCTCATATTCAATTAAAAGCATTTAGTCTTCTGAATACATAACATAATTGAACCAAAAAAATTAGTCATGGAATGCTCAAGAACACAGATTTTTTTTGGTTTTGCCCTGCTTTGTGTTTTTGCTTTGTTTTTGGTGTTTTGTACATGTGTTTGTGTGTGTGTGTGCCTGTGTGTTTCATTTATTATAATTTATCCTCTTCTGTTGTAGGCTTACATGTATTATACAGAATTTTTAGTGCAATTATAAACTGCATTCATTTAAAGGCCCTTCAACACTATGCAGTGCAGTAGACTCCAATTCTGCCTTCTTCAAATAAATGCTTTTCTGTATAAGTATGCAATATTTTTATTAATTTCAAATCCTAAATAATGTTTCTAACTTACTATTATTTGATTTAAAATATAGGAAGCCAAGTTGGAGTGTTCATCATGAAAAAGTTTAAGGGAGAGGAAAAACGCTAGAATTCTTCAGTCTTTTTAAAATAGTTACCAAAGAAATAACTCCTCAGAGCCTCACAATTAAATATTTTTGGACTGGAGTAGAAATGATTCCTTACTGACTTCGTCAAATTAATGACTCTTCATCTTCCATCATTTGTTTTATGTACTCCATCTATCAGAATCTAACACTGACCTGTGTTTATACCAAATGGACATATAAACCACTCCTTTTAATATTTGTAATTGAAAAATACTAGGCTATCAGCAGATTTTTTTCCTCTGTGTGGGGTGGTGATAAAATTTGTCTTACAGCAAAAGAATTGCTAGTCCATGAAATTTTATCATTGCTATTGAAACTGAAGAAGTAAAATACAAGAAATAGATACTTAATGCATAGATAGTGACACCTAGGCCATATTTCTCTAACAGTCATATACAAAGAAAAATATTTCTATGAAGCTATATTAAGCTGTCATTCTGAGGGATAACCCATTTTATGAATTTTCATATTACTATATGCCCTTAAGCTGGCATTATCTACATCAAGGAGGATAATAGAGAAAAGAAAATACCTACTTTCAGAAATGATCTATGAAATAGGTCAGTGCAAATGATGGAGTATGGTAGAAAATATATGAATACTGGTAATTTCTCTAATACCTTCATACTATTGCTATTGCTGCCTTCAAAAAGTGAAATCTGTTTCTCCTCTTTGATGAGGTAGGCTGTATGAAATGTTTTCTCCCATAGAATGCAGCTGAAGTAAGTCTGTTCCAGTTCTAGGCCTAGCTTTTGATAAGCCTCAGAATTTCCAGTTTCAGCCTTGAAGCCATAAACCACCACATTAGAAGTTGAAATCCTTGCTGTAAAGAGACACAGTCTTTCTAGCCATCCTGGGAGAGGTCTAGGACTTTTATGTAAAAGTATTTTGGATGTTATAGTCCCAGCCTGGGTCCTAGGCAGCCCAGACAACCTTGTACAAAAAAATAATCAACAAGCAGAGCCTGGAGAGCCCAGAAAATGATGAAAGATAATATATTAGGACTTCCTTGATGGCTCAGCTGAAAAAATCTGCCTGCCAATGCAGGAGACATGGCTTCAACCCCTGGGTCAGCAAGATCACCTGGAGAAGGAAATGGCAACCCATTCCAATATCTTTGCCTGGGAAATCCCATGATCAGAGGAGCTTGGTGGGCTATGGTCCATGGGGTCACAAAAGAGTCAGGCATGACTTAATGACTAACAACAACAGCAAATACATCATTATGTTCTAAGATACTAAGCTTCGGGTTAGTGCCGAGAATGCTAGCAAATATAGCTTCTTGATGAAAGGGTGAATACTGTATGAAATGGATAATGCTTGTGAAAATACTTGACAAATTTGGAAGTATTTTACAAATATTATTTTGATGATTTCTCCATCACAGTTTGCAAAATAGTTCCTAGAAAAATTGACTGAAACCCAAAAGAGTTAAATAAATAAAACTCAGGATGAGGGGAAAGTGATTATACATACATAAAACAGAATTATGCCTGAGATTTGTGTGTAAAATAAATATAAAAATAAAATGTATTTATTTCTAAAATGAGTTATAAAAATAACTTTATGCTGCTGTTTGAGAAATAATGAAAATAAAAATGTTAGTCTCTTTTTCAGCATTAGATAATAGAAACATAAAGAAAATGAAGATAAAATAATTAAACCTAAAGAATTAAATTCAAATTCTTGATAGAGGTTCCAGACCCTAAAATAAAGAGATTTCTCCAAATGCAATATGATAAGATCTTCTACTATAAACTCTACAGTCCATGGAATTCTCCAGGCCAGATTACTGGAGTGGGGCAGCTTTTCCCTTCTCCAGGGTATCTTCTCAACCCCAGGGATCAAACACAGGCCTCCCACATTACAGGCATATTCTTTACCAGCTGAGCCACAGGGAAGCCCAACTATAAATTAGGAAGAACTCTATTTAGAGAGAATAATTACTGTTCAGATAAACTTAAGCAAGTCACTTACATTCATTGAGAAGTATTAGTTTTCAATGAATGCTAAGTATTTAGTCACTTTCTTAATGTCACTTAAAACTAGTCCCTTCTTTGAATTGAGAGAATGACATTGAGACATATACATTACCTTATGTAAAACACATAGCTAGTAGGAAATTGCTGTATAGCACACTGTCAAATCAGTGCTCTAGGAGAACCTATAGGGATGAGATGGGGCAGGGGGTGGGAGGGAGGTTCTGGAGGAAGGGGAAATATATATACTTATGGCTGATTCACTTTGTTGTACGGTGGAAACCAACAGGACATTGTAAAGTAATTATCCTCTAATTAAAAAAAAACTTGCTAATTTAATAAAAATATTGTTGTTTAAAAAACAAGGAAACCAGTCCCTTCTTTTCAACTTCACTTACAAGGTAAAGATCAGGCCCTTCCAGTTTCTCTTATGTATAAATAAATAGGGCTAAAGAGCCCCTATTCTTCCACCTTATGTTTAATTCTTTTCTAGTTTATTTCTAATTCATAATTTGCCTCTTTCTAAAACATAGATAAATTTATGTTACCCAGTATTCTTCAGTGATATTCCATTATCTAAAGAATAAAGTCCATGTTTGGGCATGACTTTCAGCCATCTCGGCACTGACTTTTTTTTTTTCCTTCCTCCAAATTCAGTTTATGCCATCCCTCTTCACAAACATAGACTCCAATCATATTAAGCCTCTCTGCTTTTGCATCTGCTGCTTCTTCTCCCTAAATTTTCCTTTCCCGTTTAGATTTAATATCTATGTACTTAAAAAACAGGGATACCCGTTGTCTAACAATACCCCACACTCAAGTCTACCATAGCACTTGGCATGCATACACATCATAGTATTTACCACATCCCATTAGTGTGCTTCCTAGTTACTGGAGGACAGCTTTTAGATCTTTATCCCGGTACCCAGCTCAGTGTTAAGAATGCTAGCAAATATAATGCTTCCTGGCTGAATGGGGTGAATAATGTATGAAATGTATAATGCTTGTGAAAATACTTGACAAATTTGGAAGTATTTTGCAAATATTATTTTGATGATTTCTCCATCACAATTCTAGTTCCTAGAAAAATTAGCTGAAACCCAAAAGAGTTAAGTAAATAAAACTCAGAAGAAGGGGAAAGTGATTATACATATATAAAATTAGGCCTGAAGGTTGCCTGTAAAATAAATATAAAAACAAAATATATTTATTATATATACATAGATATTTGTTTCTAAAATGAGTATAAAAATAACTTTATGCTGTTGTCTAAAGACACTAGGAAATAATGAACAGAAAAATAAATGTTAGATCTGGGAAGTAATCTTTCACCTTACCTTGCATTTGTTAAAAAATTATTTGCAACAGATTCATCATAGTTTTAAAAATGATTGGGGAAATAGAGATAGAGTAAAAATAGATAGATTGGAATAATAAGAAGCATGTATTTAAACACTGCTTCATTTAATCATAGAATTGAATTTACTTACCTATAGAATGAGAAACTACTGAGACGCTTTTTAAACACCAAGCATTGTACTATGTGCTTTGTAGACATTATCTAGCTTAATGTTTTGCAAAACTTGTATAGCTCAGCTGGTAAAGAATCCGCCTGCAATTCAGAAGACCCTGGTTCAATTCCTGGGTCAGGAAGATCTGCTGGAGAAGGGATAAAGTACCCACTTCAGTATTCTTGGGCTTCCGTGGTGGCTCAGCTGGCAAAGAATCCAGCTGCAATGCGGGAGACCTGGGTTTGATGCCTGGGTTGAGAAGATCCCTTAGAGAAGGGAAAGGCTACCCACCCACTCCCGTATTCTGTCCTGGAGAATCCCATGGACTATACAGTCCATGGAGTCACAAAGAGTCGGACAAGACTGAGCAACTTTCACTTTCATGTCACAGGAGACACAAATTAGCATCTTCCTTTAAAAAATGTAAATTTGAAATGGAAATGTGGAATTTGCAGATTCTATAAAGGTAAAAATTTCAAGATGAGATCATCCTGCATTAGGGTGGGCCCTAAATCCTATGTCAGGTGTCATAAGAGAAAAGGAGAAAAGACACAGAGACACAGGTGGGAAGGCCATGTAGAGAAGGAGGCAGATACTAGAGTTATGCTCTCATAAACAAAGCAATACCTGGCATCATGTAAAGCTGGAGAGATAAAACAAGATTTTCCCCCAAGAACCTTTGTAGAAAGCACAGCCCTGCCAGTACCTTAATTTCAAACTTTCGGGATCGAGAACTGAGAGAGAATACATTTTTATTGTAAACTGTCAAGTGTGTGCTAATTTGTTACCACAACCCCAGGAAATAAATATAATACCTATTTCCTCTTTCTGTACACCTGTCACAGGCATTTCTATGCCTCAAGGTAAAGAAGCAGGTGACTTTTGTAGTTTAGATTCAGCAATTAGTAAACACTCCCTAAGATTATAACAGGAGTAGTCAAGCAGGAGGGAACAAGCAAAAATGTTGACTTGAAAGGACTTTAAAAATAGTATTTGCCAGATAGAAAAGAGACCAGTATATCTGAAGTGCAGTAGATGGTGGAACACAGGAATTAGGCAGTTTGTGAGGAGGCAAAAAGTAGCCAGATCACACAGGGCTTTGTACAATCAGTTCCATTCTCAGTTCAATGGAGAGCCATAAACTAATTTTGTATCTGGGGTAAAAGGGTAAGGGACACATGCACAAAAGAAGACTTGATCTCATTTACTTCTTAAAGAGGTGATAATAAATACTGCCATATGGAGAACAAACGGAAGCTAAAAGGGTGGAAGAAGGGAAATGAGAAAATAGGTTTTTACAATTGTCAAGGAGGGTAAGAATGGATTTCAACTAATGGCAATGATAATGAAGACATGTATTCTTTGGGAAATTTTGTGGAGGTATTTGACTTGGTGATAGATTTGAAGAAGGAAGGAAAGTTGAAACATCAAATTTCTGCAGTAATGTACCAGAGAACATAGGAGGAGTATGAAATGGAAAGGAGAGAATTAAGGAATGTTACAAAGAGGAAGAGATTCTTGTATATGTGAATGAGTGGCCTGCTTTTAATTTGTTTTAAAAAATTGCATAAGACTGTGGGAAGCAAGAGGCTGTAGGAGAAGGGTAGATAAAGGATTTTTCTACTAAATGTGCTTCTAACAAGACCAATTTACAGTTGAGCTGTTTACATCTTCTGACTATAAAGAACAATAATTATATACAACCCTGAAACACTAAATTATTCAATTGCCTCAAATTTGTTAACCTCACATTCTTTTACTGTGTGCTTGTTTTAGTTCCATCCTCTACATCGAGTAATTTTTAGATTTGTTTTAAATATGGCATTATTTTATGCAGACTGAAGTTATTCAAGACTATTTCTACTTGATTCCCAGAAAAATTTTTGCTTTTCTCACCAGTTCTGCACAATGACCTTATAAGGGTCCTGTTAAAGTGAACTCACTCTTTAGGCAAGGTTTCTTATCAGTTTTTCACACTTACTAGAGAGGGCTTTTTTTTTTCCCCCAAATCATGTACTGGCTCTCTCTATAAATAGTATTCTGTGATTTTAAGTCTTAAGCTTTTCTATTTTAAAAAATCACTGGCTGGAGTATATTTTTAAAGAGTTACTTCAGTTTTAAAAAGATATTGCATATTTTCAGCATGTCTCAGTGACCTACTTTACTTTTTCAAGCTCTCTAACTTATTTCCCTTATCTCCTAGCTTTCTCATATTATCTTCTTTCCTTTTAGCAAAACATTCTATTTTGTTGTTATCTTTCAGAAAGGAATACAGAGTTATAAATATCCATAGGTTGTTCTTTGCACATGTATTTAAAATAATGTGAGACCACTGGATATATATGAAAGAAGAGGCCAGATAAAATCAGAACATAGTGTGTCAATGGAGATAAAATACCTCTTTCATTTGTGCTATTTACATAATACTCTTATTCCTGGAGCAGAAAATGATTTCAATATGGCCTTTTTCAAAATCAGTCAACTTAGTTTTACACTCCTGAATCTGAATGCATGAATAAAGACCTTTAATTTTTTTTTAAGTGATTAAGAGGAAAGACTGTTTCAGCAAGAATTTATTTACTCTATCTATGGGAATCTCCTTGAAGTTTTAAAAAAGAATGGCTCAGGCTTATAAAAGAGAGGAAACTCATAGTATCATTTTCTGGAAAAAGAAGTTTAGACTAAGAATGGACTAAAGTATGAAAGACTTGTATAAGTTAATGAATGATACAGAATGATCCTCCTATATATGAATTTTTAAAAAAAATCTCTTTTGGAGGGTGTGTTACATGTTTTAAGTCACTTCAGTCCTATCCAACTCTTTGTGATTCTGTGGACTGTAGCCCACCAGGATCCTCTGTTCATGGGATTCTCCAGGCAAGAATACTGGAGTGGTTTGCCACGTCCTCCTCCAAAGGATCTTCCCAATCCAAGGATTGAACCTGAGTCTCTTAAGTCTCCTGCATTGGCGGGTGGGTTCTTAACCACTAGTGCCACTTGGAAAGCCCGTTTTTGAGGAGAGAGAGGGCTATTCACCAATGACAATGGGCATTTTGAAGATAATATAGCACAGAAGCATCTTAATAATCCCTGTTTTACAAACCAATCAAGAGTATGTGCATTCTTAAATTTTCTCCATCTAAGTGTAGGTCAATACTATAAAATCTGAGATTAGATGAAAAAATAAATATTTTTTTCAAAATTAATCAATATATCAAGTTATGCATTATGTGATTTTAAATACAAAAATATTAAATTTAATCACATTTCAAAATTCCATTTATATTCTTAAAAGTATATGTGGGTATATATAAATAAATTCACATCTCAAAAAGTATATATTTATTCAAAAAGAACTTTCAATTGTGAAGAAAAAGTCAGAAAGATCAGAGCAGTCCTCATTTGCTCAATTACCTTCCAAAATTTCTTGAGAGACAGTTGTGTTAGTCACTCAGGTATCTGACTCTTAGATCCCAAGGATTGTAGCCTGCTAGGCTTCTCTGTCCATGGAATTCTCTGGGCCAGAATACTGGATTGAGTTGCCATTCCCTTCTCCATGAGAGACAGTAAGCACTCAGTTAAGTTGTACTGAATGAATGAAATAAAAGAATGCTTTAATCAACAAATAAACTGCATATATTTATTCTCACTAAGAATATGGGCTTCCCTTGTGGCTCAGCTGGTAAAGAATCTGCCTGCAATGCAGGAGACCTGGGTTTGATCTCTGGGGTGAGAAGATGCCCTGGAAGAGAAAGGCTACCCACTCTAGTATTCTGGCCTGGAGAATTCCATGGACAGTCCATGAGGTCTCAAAGAGTTGGACACGATTGAATGACTTTTACAAGAATATAACAGATATCAAAAACAGTGAAGTGAAAATAAATGTAGATCTTTTATGTAAAGTGTACTGTTTGACTCTATTAAACATGTTTAATAGAACACTGATAGTACATTATAATGCATAAAACTTCTAAATATAAATCACATCTTGTGAGGGAAAGTTAATAACATCAACTCTAGATCATTTACAGTTACCTAAATGATATTCTTGTTTATTTCTGTGAGCATTCTAAAATGCAACCACAAATAAATTACTTACATGCTCCTTTAAGTAATATATCAGATCTATGCCATAAAAATAATGTTTGGAATAAGATGTGAGTTACAAACTTGTCTCTACAGCT
>SJYC01072036.1:0-16199 GCA_006408675.1 Madoqua kirkii
TTACAGTTTTGCTTTACCTAACATTTATTGAATTTGAGTTGTAGATGAGCAAATTTTATGATTGTTAGCCTTTTCATTTTCCTCAGTAACTTGTCCAATTGAGTTTATTATTGCTTTTCTTGAGGATTTTTGTATTTCTATTTGGCTTTTTGGGTCATTTTTTATAGAAGAAAAAACAAACTAAATCATAGTATAATCAAGGTGTATTTACTGGGTAATTTTTTTTTTCTTGAAAAGTATTGTTCATACTGAAATATAGAAGAATTAGGACTACATGTTAGACAGCAATAATAAATGGAGAAAGTCCTGTGAATCTATATTGCAAGCCTCATAAAACTAGTGATTCTATTCAGCAAATACTTACTAGATACATCTACACAAGAATTATACAGTTGCTAAACATGAGAATTTCACAAAGCATGTGATATTGAGATGGCTCAAGAGAGAATAAGCCTGGGTTAAGAAGAACAGACACTTCACAGATAGGCAACAGCATTTAGATAGGCGCAGAGGGACAAAAGCAGGGATGCATCTGCTAAGAAATTCAAAGCAGCTTATTGACAAAGAATAGAGAAATTAGGAAAGTTGATGCATAAAAATGGAAAGATGGACAGAATTGAACGTAGTTTTAAAACAAAGTAATCACCCACTCAAATTTTTGCTAAATATAGATTAAATTTCAAGGACCTAAGGACAGACTTCACACACACACACAAAACAAGTAAGGAAAACAATTACATGTCAACTAAAATAGTCCATTATACAGCTATGAATGACAACCTACTCCAGTATTCTTTTCTAGAAAATTCCATGGACAGAGGAGCGTGGCAGGTTACAGTCCATGGGACTGCAAAGAGTTGGCCATGCCTGAGTAACTGAGCACAGAGCAGAGCTATGAAGAGGACTTGCCACAGAACTCCCAGCAGAAATGGAAATAAAGGGATGCACATTTGAAGGAGACAACTGAGAAAAATTGGATGCATGCAATGAGGGAAATGAAATACCTGAGCTTTAGAGACTGTAGCACATTTTAGCAAATGAGACTTCTGAGGAAAATACGAAATTTGAAGAGACACATGAGTTTCATTTTGATCATGTTGATTTTCTGGTGCCTGCAGGTCATCCTGTGGCAGATTCTTGTTGATGTATGGCAAAACCAATAAAATATTATAAATTAATCAACCTCCAATTAAATAAATTTATATTAAAAAATAATAATTTCCAGTAAGTAGCATTGTTATGGCTTGGGGGAAAGTGGCATTCAGCAATTTACTTTTGAATTATTTATTTAAGAAAGTTTGCAGAAATGTAAATTATTTGAACCAGATAGGAAATTTTTCTCAAGTTGATCTGCACTGTCCAGTATTGTTAATAGTTCTGGTCATTACCTCCTCCTCACTCCAACTGTCATTTCTTCTACTCAGATGCTTACTGGGTCTCACCAGCTGGGTTGCCAGACTTTTATAATTGGTCAGTCTGGTTTCAGTCTTGCCCCCTTTCTAACCATTCTCCAACTATTGCCAAAGGGAATTTTTAAATATGTATGATTAAGATTTCACCATCTTATTTTTTCTTAGTCTTTAGAAAACGATCTGTAATATAAATGTTTACAAGATGTTTTCTCTTATCTGTCAAAACTCATATTTTTAGCCCTTAACACCCACCAGATTTAGGAACATGTCCTATGCTTTATCCAGTGTATATTCCTTAAGACTAAAATGTGAATCTATGGTCATATTCTAATTATTGACTTCTCTTTCTCCTTTACTAGATCATTATATTCTGGAGAAAATGCTTCTATTCACCTTAGAACTTAAGTATCTCTAGCATTTAGCTCTGTACGTGACACTTTGAGGGTACTCAAAATAGTTTTAATAAATGACTTCTGTTTCCTCTGAGAGAATACAATATTCATGTTTGAAGAAGGTCTTGAATGAGAATCTATGAATGTAGTTTATTATTCAGGATCCAGTCAGTAACACAAACGCCACACCAGGAGTTTCAACAGAAAGAACATTTAGAGCATTGGTTCAACAGACATTGAAGGTTCAACAGATAAAGTGAAAGAAATAACAGAAGCTGCCAACCACTGAGCTGGAGAATCAAAGGATATGATTTAGGTTTTTGTAGAGCCCAGAAGCTCACCGAAGAGATCCCAAAGATGTGGGAATTGGATCTCAGAGGAGAAAGCATCACTCAGCTGGTTCTTATATATCTGAGAAGGCAAAATGAGATTGCTTCGGGAAGTACTAAGAGAATCTGGAGAATTAAATGAAGCTGCTGAGATGTATGTCCACACTGGTGCTTCATTTCTAGAAAAGCAAGAAAACATGAAGATAAAAATACCTTCTCCTTTCCTCTTTCTGAAATTTGCTTTCTAGTACTGTTATTTGTAGAACCTAGTTGAAAGCATGTAAAAACTTTAAATTGGGTTTGGATAATCACTGCCCTAGACCCAAAACAGAATCTATATTTTTTTAATATACTCAAAGCAGATGAATAAATTTGGAGCTTACAGTATAATTTGATAACCAGAATATACATAAACCAATTTGGCCTTAAAAAATTATTGTTGAATTCTAATAAGTAAAGAAATAAGGATTCTGACAATAAATGATGAAAATCATACCCATTCAGAAAAGTAAGGCAAGATGATTTACCAATGTCCTAAAATCTTAAGGGCAGATCTTGTTTATACCTAGCTGTAATGATGTAATATATACAATAAAAATGAGCTCACTGAATTCATGGGTGCCCCCTGGAAGGTGTTCCAAGTTTGAGGACTTATCAGGCATATATTATACCTTGTGCAGACTTCACACATCATAGCTTTGGCTAACAGTTTTTGGCCTTGACTTTCTCTGAGGTAACAGAAGTGTTAAATGAATCTGCACCTCAGAGAAGATTCCAGGGCTGGGGAAAGAATTTGTAGACTCGTTAATATTTACTTGAAACCACGAGAAAGGATAAAATCTCCCAAAGGAACTGTGTAGAAAAAGATAAAGTACACAAGATTTTGCTTTGATAGCAGTAATATTTAAAGTTTATGGCAAGGGATGGGGAGAGAAAAGGCGGTTGGAAAATACTAAAAGCTGCAATTCAGTAAAGATGGGTCCTGCTATCCATTACTGTTTTAATTTGCATTTTTATTAAAATCTAATTGACTGTTTTTCTCATATTTAATGGTCATTTGTTTTTCATTTTATGAAGATTATCTTTTTTATTTCTATCAAGTTTTATTTTGGAACTTTCATGTTTTTCTTTTAAACATTTTTATGAAACTTTAAATATAAAGTTGCATCATCAGATAGCAAAAAATCTTTAATGGCATCATTCTAACTGCTCCTCTGCAACAGCCTTGAATTTTAGTTGCAGTTTGAGAAATATTGTGCCAAAAATACAAAGTGTTTTGAAAAAGCCCAAATAAATGGAAATGCAGCAGAAGCTGTGCCAGTATCCTCTTCGTCCCTCCTCCTCCTGCCTTTTTGTTTTGATAGGCAGAATTCAAACGTAGCTGTTAAGGATGAGGAATGGATGTCTTTATTTTTTTTTTTTAATACTTTATTCTCCGTTACAATACTGTATTGGTTTTGCCATACATTGACATGAATCAGCCACAGGTGTACACGATCTCCCAATGCCGAAGCCCCCTGCCACCTCCCACCCCATATCATCTCTCTGGATCATCCCGTGCACCAGGCCCAAGCATCCTGTATCCTGTATTGAACATAGACTGGCGCTTCGTTTCTTATATGATAGTATACATGTTTCAATGCCATTCTCCCAAATCATCCCATCCTCTCCCTCTCCCTCAGAGGCCAAAAGCAGACTTCTTGAATTTCAATCTTATTTTCACCATTAACAAACATAGACTCCTGAGCAAATTCTGTACCTTTATGACTCAATTTCCTCTTCTGTAAAATTAAAATACATGTCACTAAGTAAGATGATTGTGAATCAATTGAATTGATGCAGGAAATAATTTAAATGAGTGCTTGCACATTAAGAAACACCTAATAAATAACATTTTTCACATTTTTTTTCATTTCTACTCCTTTTGACTAGCATACTTTAGCACACACTATTTAAAGATTTCTTTCTCTCTTCCTCTCTCAATATGTGTTGCTGCTAAGTCACTTCAGTCGTGTCCAACTCTGTGCCACACCATAGATAGCAGCCCACCAGGCTCCCCGGTCCCTGGGATTCTCCAGGCAAGGACACTGGAGTGGATTGCCATTTCCTTCTCCTATGTGTGAAAGTGAAAAGTGAAAGGGAAGTCGCTCAGTCATGTTAGACTCTTTGCAACCCCATGGACTGCAGCTGCAGCCTACCAGGCTTCTCTGTCCATGGGATTTTCCAGGCAAGAGTTCCGGAGTGGGGTGCCATTGCCTTCTCCAATATGTGTATGTATATGTATAAAAACATATTAAAAATGAGAAAATAAGGCCTAATGAGGATGATATATTGATCTCAAGAACAACAGAGGGGCATTCAGTGACAATCATAGCTATTCAGTTCAGTTCAGTCGCTCAGTCATGGCCGACTCCTTGTGACCCCATGAATCGCAGCACGCCAGGTTCCCTGTCCATCACCAACTCCCGGAATTCACTCAGACTCACGTCCATTGAATCAGTGATGCCATCCGGCCATCTCATCCTCTGTCGTCCTCTTAGGCTACATTAAACAATCTTTTTTACCAGTATATCAAAATGAGCTGACATGCTTGTTAAATAAGATTGTGAGCTCCTCTCAGTCTAACTGAGCAACAGTCTGTAAAGACTGATCTCAGAAATTGCATTTCAAACCACTGTTTCAGTCTTCACAAGCATACTAAATCAGGAAATCTTAATGCAGAAAAAATTCTGATTCAAAATGTGCATGAAGGGGCAGCATGGAGGAAGGGAGCTTCCAGTGACAGAATATATAGAATACATATATTATGAAACATTTAAGATCTTTCCTTGTAACTAAATCTTGGAAAAATTCTCCCTTTGATACAGAAAGGCAAGGAAAATTGATGGCTCAGATGGTAAAGCGCCTGTGCGCAATGCAGAAGACCCGGGTTCGATCCCAGGGTTGGGAAAATCCCTTGGAGATGGAAATAGCAGCCCTCTCCAGTACTCTTGCCTAGAAAATTCCATGGTTGGAGGAGCCTGGTGGGCTACAGTCCATGGGGTTGCAAAGAGTCGAACACGACTGAGCAACTTCACTTTCTTTCTTTCTTTTCTTTCTTTAAAATCATATCAGAAGGCTATTCTCTTGGCTCTTAAAAAAGATTCAAAGCAAATGTGGTGATGGTTTGGGTGACAAATTCAAGGTATTTTCTTTTTTTAAAATCTATTTCTTGGAGGCTAATTACTTTACAATATTGTATTGGTTTTGCCATATACTGACATGAATCCGTCACAGGTGTACCTGTGTTCCCCATCCTAAAACCCCTCCCACCTCCCTCCCTATCCCATCCCTCTGGGTCATCCCAGTGCACCAGCCCCGAGCACCCTCTATTATGCATCAATGGACTGGCAATCAGCTTCACATATGATAATATACATGTTTCAATGTCATTCTCCCAAATCATCCCACCCTCTCCCTCTCCCACAGAGTCCAAAAGACTGTTCTACACATCTGTGTCTCTTTCAGTTCATTAACGGGATACATACTTGCTGGTTTATTTTTTAAACATCCATCAGTGGAAAGCTTTAAAAAAAAAGAGAGAGACAATTTTCTGCTTTCATTTTGGCAGTTACATTTTACCTTTATAGTAACTGACCTCACATCAATGAGACTGAAATGAGATAATGTCTGTAACACTTTCTGTAAATTAGGAAATGTAATGGACTGAAAAATGTTTTTTATCATTTTACTTTTATGACTACAGTAGTACTTCTACATTACTTGCCCACTTTATATGTGTCTTTAATCAACAGATATGTTAGTAAACTCAACTACTGTGTCTCAACTCTACATGGTGGGAATTAAAGCAAAAAAGACAAACAAGATAATATTATTACCACAAACTGTTCATGATTAGTTAAACAAATTCAAAGACTAACAGGAAAATTATAAGCACAGAAATATTAGACACAGTGTATACAGAGGAGAGAGAAGAGGAATTTTAAATCTTCAGGGTTTAGGAAATACAAAATATATATGGGGATGTGAAGAGGACCTCATAATGAGAATGGGGTTGGAAGAAATAACAGAACAGAGAAGCAGAAGCAGGTAAAAGAACAAGAGGCTTCTGAGATCATGGCATATTCATGTAACCAGTAGCTCTGTTCAGCTAGATGTCCTGCTATTTGGGGGAAAGTAAAAACTAAGCTTAGATAGGGTAGAAAATAAATTTGTGTGTGTGTGTGTTCACTCATTCAGTCAATGTTTGATTATCTTTATATGCTCTGCTAAGGAGCATAGGTAATACAGAACATAGATAACACAGAGTTTTAAGCAGAGGACACCCCATCCTCATAATCAAATTTATATTTTATGCCGATTGAGACGGGGCCAGAGGCAAACATAATTGTCCTCATGGACAATGATACCAGAGAGAAGTAAAAAGTGCTACTGGGATATAATGAAAATAAATAATACTAATTAATTTGAGGTAGAAAATGGGAAGATGAACAAGAATTCTGGTTTTTATGAATGAATAAATGAATTGTGGTATCATCCTCTGAGAAAACAGTTTTGAATGAAAGACAATTAATTTGCTTCTCTACCTTATAACCATTTATTATAACCAATGGCATATTATCCCATGCAATTGTGGTTATCAGATGCCTTCTTTGACTGAGTATGGGTAGGAAACTGAGATCTTTAAATTTTTTGGTAGTTTTAAATTCACAAGCACTTAAACCAGTATTTGGGACATAGTAGGTACATGTGCCATGATTGTTGTATTGAACTGAGTATGTGTACTGTTGCTGCTGCTACTAAGTTGCTTCAGTCGTGTCTGACTCTGTGCGACCCCATAGACAGCAGCCCACCAGGCTCTGCTGTCCCTGGGATTCTCCAGGCAAGAGTACTGGAGTGGCTTGCCATTGACCGCCTTTAAAATAGACTCCCAAATTACCAAAATTATCATCAAGGAAATTCAATCCAAAGAGAAACATTAACATGATTACAGTTTCTAAACTTCTGAATTTACCAGCATGAATCCTTTCAGAAAAGGGATCTTCAGCTATCTAAATTGCTCTTTTCACAATTTTAGTTTCACTGACTTCCATTTCAGAGATATTTATACCACATAGATATTAGCTACTGAGACATATTTGGTAATCAAATAAGATACCTGTTTATCATGAGTTCTAAAGCATCAGAGGAGTAATTATAGCATGAGTGCAGAAGCCTTGGAAGTTTTTTGAGTTATAGCTCTCTTTGAGGACATAGTCACTCCTCTTCCTATTCTTTTTCTTTTTTTTTTACTCTCAGCCTCATTACTGAGTGATATTTATTAAAATAAATAAATATATAATACTGAGTGATATTTATAAAAATAAATAAATTATAATACTGAGTGATATTTATAAAAATAAATAAATATATAAAATTTTAACTCACCACAACAAAGTTGTTAACAAAATAGAAAAAGTCTCCTGGGAATAATGTTAAATTTGTATGACTCAGGTTTACAACAACCTGTCTACCTGCAGCTAGGTCTTACTTTTAAAAGGCTGAAATGTATAGGACTCAGTAAATATACTTTAGTATTTGAAATTCAGCATTTTAAGCACAAATCTCAGTATTTATCACAAATAAACATACTACTCTTCAAGTTCTTCTTAAATTAATGCAGTTCCTATCTGCTGCTGCTGCTGCTAAGTTGCTTCAGTCATGTCCAGCTCTGTGCGACCCCATAGACAGCAGCCCACCAGGCTCTCCAGTCCCTGAGATTGTCCAGGCAAGAACACTGGACAATGACACTGGGTTGTCATTTCCTTCTCCAATGCATGAAAGTGAAGAGTGAAAGTGAACTCGCTCAGTTGTGTCTGACTCTTAGCAACCCCATGGATTGCAGCCTACCAGGCTCCTCTGCCCATGGGATTTTCCAGGCAAGAGTACTGGAGTGGGGTGCCATTGCCTTCTCCACAGTTCCTATCTAGTCAGTCTCTAAAGCTAAAACAGCAACAATAACAACTTCCCTACCCAAAACTTGGGTTCTTAATTTCATTCTGACCATTCTCTGTCATCAGTTTATTCTCTTATATTCACCATCAATATACATAAACAGAAATAGTATAGTTATGAATAAAGTGGCTAACATGTATTTAGCTCTTTTGATGTGCCACACACTGGCCTAAACATTTCTATGAATTATCATTTTACTTTCATCATTAAAACATTCCATGAGGTAGAAATTGATGTTATCTTTATCCTGGAAGAAACTAAACCATAAAAAGATTAAATACCTTGCCCAAGGATATATATGTTTCCAAAGTAAGATTGCCTGAATTTAAATTATTGCTTCACCATATCTAGTCCTTGGATTCTGTTGAATTATTTCATCAGTTCAAGACCTAGGGACCAAAAATCAATTTGCATTAGACAGAGAGGGCTTCCTGAAACATGGGATTTTTAGGGCTAAAATTGGCAGAGACTTGGAATCATTGATCACTTTTCCATGTTTGAAAAATGAGAATAGTAAAAGTGACTACCTTTAACAATTTTGCTGAGTATTAAATAATAGTATGTAGGGTATTAACATAATGACTGACTCGTAGCATCCAATAACTATTAATTCTTATTGTCATTATTGTTATTATTTCTCCTTAATCTTTCTTGTCCTAGACTCCCTTGCTATTTTCTGTTATGTATATTGCTTCCCAAATCATCTTATAAAATCTAGAATCATAATGCTATTCTCATGCTACAAAATATGTAGTGACTCTACATTGCTCATTTTTTAAAGTGTCTATTATTTACTGTAAAGTATTTGTAATCCATTCTTTTTGCTCCCTAGTGGAAAAAAAGCAAGGTCTGTGGGCAGATATTCTCGGCTTTGGATCCAGTTCTACAGTTTCTTAGCTGGGTGGCCTTAAGAAATGCTAAGTCTTTCTCATTGTAGAATTTTAACTTTTAAATGAAGGGCCATTATATTTATTTTGTTGAACCTTTGTGAACATCGTTGTTATTTGTGGTTTAATCACTAAGTCACGTCTGACTCTTTTGCAAACTCTGGATTACAGCCCGCCAGGCTCTTCTATCCATGGGATTTCCCAGAAAATAATGCTGGAGATTTGATTAAATTGTTGTAAATTATGTTGCTGACCATTGTTGTTGTTGTTGTTTCATTGCTAAGTCAAGTCTGACTCTCTTACAACCCCATGGACTGTAGTCCTCCAGACTCCTCTGTCCATGGAATTTCCCAGGCCATTTCCTTCTTCAGGGGATCTTCCTGAACAAGGGAACAAACTCACATTTCTTGCATTAGCAGGTGGATTCTTTACCACTGAGCCACCAAAGAAATCCCTGGCTGATAACAGATCTCTAATAAAAGCTTACTCATTTCTATCCTTTGTATTTTTAATTCTGTCTTCTCTTTCAAATTTGTCACTGCCTCCTCATCTGTATACAAAATGCAACAATGCCAAAATAGTTTAAACCCAGTATTTCATTTACCATGCTATGTCCTTTCTATACAATTTCTCCTCCCAACTTCTTAACTTGAAGAATTCTTCTTATACTTTAGAACTCAGGTAAAAATTTCTCTGTGGAAAATTTTCTAATAAAGTCCAAAATATTATTACTGCCCTTCCTATTTATCTCCATTACAGAGCTTTACACATTTAAAATTATTAATTTACTTATCCTGTATCTTCCATTATCATGTTGTGAACCACCTCAGTGCTTTATATGGTATTTTGTATTAATAACTATGCAAAGTAAAACTATCTTAATGATCAGTAAAATTAATGGATAAAATGACTTGTACGACTAAGGTCCGTCTAGTCAAGGCTATGGATTTCCCAGTGGTCATGTATGGATGTGAGAGTTGGACTGTGAAGAAGGCTGAGCACTGAAGAATTGATGCTTTTGAACTGTGGTGTTGGAGAAGACTCTTGGGAGTCCCTTGGACTGCATGGAGATCCAACCAGTTCATTCTGAAGGAGATCAGCCCTGGGATTTCTTTGGAAGGAATGATGCTAAAGCTGAAACTCCAGGACTTTGACCACCTCATGCGAGGAGTTGACTCATTGGAAAAGACTCTGATGCTGGGAAGGATTGGGGGCAGGAGAAGAAGGGGACGACAGAGGATGAGATGGCTGGATGGCATCACCTACTCGATGGACATGAGTCTGAGTGAACTCCGGGAGACGGTGATGAATAGGGAGGCCTGGTGTGCTGTGACTCATGGGGTTGCAAAGAGTCGGACACGACTGAGAGACTGAACTGAACTGTCTTTTATATATGAACTTGGGTTCAACCAAGGATCTGGCACTTGAAAAGCATTTAGTCTTATGACTGCAAAAAACTTTCTAAAGAAAGTGCTTCTTTTAGAGAGATAAGAGAAAACTTCCTCATATTTGGCATTTTGGCAATAAAACTGAGAAAGCACCTAGATTTTTCTGAAATTGACAAGCCTTATACTTTAGAGAAACAGAAACTTCAAATGGATATAAAGAATACTGGCAGACTCTCAGATATCCCATTAAAACTATATAGGCGAGTTTAGTTTTATATATATGTATATATATATGTATATATATATATATAAAATATATAGATACCTCTTTGTACTAAACAAAAATATCTGGAAATATTAAGATACTAGATGGAAGAAGATCCATAATAAAGTGAAGCTAAGTTGACCTAGATATTGGGACTAATAATAGGCCCTGAATATGCACATTTAAGTGTTCAAATATTCCAAGTGTCTCAAACTGGTTTGTTATGATGAAACATTGTAGTAATTAGAAAAACAAATCAAATATGTATAAATACTCCTGTTTGTTTCCCATGGTGGAAACATGTGATAATTAGTTTGTATAAGAAACTTTGTATAAATTCCTCATAGAGATCCATGAATTTAAAAAGTCATTATTTATATTAACAAAGCAATGTCATAACTGTGACAGTGCATAATATTAAGAAGTTATGACTAGTTTGGGATATGTTTTAATTAGTAAATAGTTCTCTTGATTAAATCTAAAGTTTTATTATATGAAAATATGGAAGAGTTTATGATAATAGTACTAGAAGGGCCCAGTCTGAATGCCAGCTATGGGGATAAATGGAAAATAATGTACATATGAGAAGATGCAATGAAATAATTGATGCATAATATTAAGAAGTTATGACTAGTTTGGGATATGTTTTAATTAGTAAATAGTTCTCTTGATTAAATCTAAAGTTTTATTATATGAAAATATGGAAGAGTTTATGATAATAGTACTAGAAGGGCCCAGTCTGAATGCCAGCTATGGGGATAAATGGAAAATAATGTACATATGAGAAGATGCAATGAAATAATTGATAGAACTGCATGTGAGATGTAAGCAGAAGAGAGATTTCAAGAAAAGGATCCAGAAAAAAAGAACACAACAATGACTGGCAGAAGAGAAGGATGAATAATGAGATAAAAAAAAAAAGAGATGAAGTTAACAAGAAGAGAAAGGTAACGAAGAAAAGCAAACAAGTCTGAGAAAGAAATAAAACAATATAGAAGCAATATTAAATTACAGTGCTTACTTAGTGTGGAGAAATGATTTGCATCTATTACTTTCATTTTCTAAAGGAAAATTTCATACCTAATGTAAGTATTCTTTTTATGACCCATAATATCACATACCTAATAACTGTCAGGGCCAACACTCTAATTCTTGCTGGAAATCACTATAATAACAAGTTATCATTCGTTTTTAAAGAAATAAAACAATATAGAAGCAATATTAAATTACAGTGCTTACTTAGTGTGGAGAAATGATTTGCATCTATTACTTTCATTTTCTAAAGGAAAATTTCATACCTAATGTAAGTATTCTTTTTATGACCCATAATATCACATACCTAATAACTGTCAGGGCCAACACTCTAATTCTTGCTGGAAATCACTATAATAACAAGTTATCATTCGTTTTGAAAGTAATGTGCAAAGAATCTATTGTTTAGAATACTGGTTGGTCTAAATTACAGCTTAAGTAGAGGATATTGAGCCACAGATAATATAGAAGTACACAGTAAAAAGGTGAATGTTTCTTATCCCAAATCAGCAGGAATTGACCCCCCCAAAAAAGTAGAGATAAGCAGAAAGAATAATCAAAATTTAGATACCTTTGATAGGTTATAGCCACAGGGCTATAATTCAGACACAGTTGAAGCCTCAAGTCAGTTGCTTATGGTGATTAACTTTACCATGAGATTCTAGGAGGTTTACTTCTTTTGACCCTCAGGTTTTTGATGTTTTAATAGCATCTAACCTTGGAACATCTTACTTTCCGGATCAGTTAACAGATTTTTGAGTGTACACCATGTGACTTTACTTATATTAGCGTATTTACTCTTTCCCCAAATCTTAAAAGATATGCCATACTCTTTTCTTCACTTCATAGATAAAAGAGTGAGCACAAAGAGATTAAGTAACTTAACTGAGGTCAGAGTTAGGTTAGCAGGAAATCTGACCTGGGATGTCACATCATTAACCTAAATACATTAACATTCAGAATAATATAAATTCAAAACTATTAAAAAATAAGTGTAAAATAAAGTTAGGATCATATCCCTATAATGATTTGTCAACAAGCATTCAGGAAATGATTGGTGGGCCTATAAGAGATGGTAGTAATCAGTTCAGTTCAGTCACTGAGTCATATCCGACTCTTTGCGACCCCAGGAATCACAGCACACCAGGCCTCCCTGTCCATCACCAACTCCCGGAGTTCACTCAGACTCATGTCCATCGAGTAGGTGATGCCATCCAGCCATCTCATCCTCTGTTGCCCCCTTCTCCTCCTGCCCCCAACCCCTCCCAGCATCAGAGTCTTTTCCAATGAGTCATTTCTTCACATGAGGTGGCCAAAGTACTGGAGTCTAAGCTTTAGTATCATTCCTTCCAAAGAAATCCCAGGGCTGATCTCCTTCAGAATGGACTGATTGGATTTCCCTGCAGTCCAAGGGACTCTCAAGAGACTTCTCCAACACCACACTTCAAAAGCATCAATTCTTCGGCCCTCAGCCTTATTCACAGTCCAACTGTCACACCCATACATGATCACTGGGAAAACCATAGCCTTGACTAGACAGACCTTTGATGGCAAAGGAATGTCTTGGCTTTTGAATATACTATCTAGGTTGGTCATAACTTTTCTTCCAAGGAGTAAGCATAAATTTCATGGCTGCAGTCACCATCTGCAGTGATTTTGGAGCCCCCAAAAACTAGTCTGACATTGTTTCTACTGTATCCCCATCTATTTCCCATGAAGTGATAGGACCAGATGCCATGATCTTAGTTTTCTGAATGTTGAGCTTTGAGCCAACTTTTTCACTCTCCACTTTTACTTTCGTCAAGAGGCTTTTGAGTTCCTCTTCACTTTCTGCCAAAAGAGTGGTGTCATTTACATATCTGAGGTTATTGATATTTCTCCCAGCAATCTTGATTCCAGCTTGTGCTTCTTCCAGCCCAGCATTCCTCATGATGTATTCTGCATATAAGTTAAGGGTGACAATATACAGCCTTGACAGACTCCTTTTCCTATTTGGAACCAGTCTGTGGTTTCATGTCCAGTTCTAACTGCTGCTTCCTGACCTGCATATAGGTTTCTCAAGAGGCAGGTCAGGGGGTCTGGTATTCCCATCTCTTTCAGAATTTTCCACAGTTTATTGTGATCCACACAGTCAAAGGCTTTGGTATAATCAATAAAGCAGAAATAGATGTTTTTCTGGAACTCTCTTGCTTTTTCCATGATCCAGCGGATGTTGGCAGTTTGATCTCTGGTTCATCTACCTTTTCTTAATCCAGCTTGTACATCAGGAAGTTTACAGTTCACATATTGCTGAAGCCTGACTTGGAGAATTTTGAGCAGTACTTTACTAGCCTGTGAGATGAGTGCAATTGTGGAGTAGTTTGAGTATTTGGCATTGCCTTTCTTTGGGATTGGAATGAAAACTGACCTTTTCCAGTCCTGTGGCCACTGCTGAGTTTCCCAAATTTGCTGGCATATTGAGTTCAGCACTTTCACAGCATCACCTCTGAGGATTTGAAATAACTCAACTGGAATTCCATCACGTCCACTAGCTTTGTTCGTAGTGATGCTTTCTAAGGCCCACTTGACTTCACATTCCAGGATGGCTCTAGGTGAGTGATCACACCATCATGATTATATTGATTGTGAAGATCTTTTTTGTATAGTTCTTCTGTGTATTCTTGCCACCTCTTCTTAATATCTTCTGCTTCTGTTAGGTCCAGACCATTTCTGTCCTTTATCGAGCCCATCTTTGCATGAAATGTTCCCTTGATGTCTCTAGTTTTCTTGAAGAGATCTCTAGTCTTTCCCATTCTGTTCTTTTCCTCTATTTCTTTGCATTGATTGCTGAAGAAGGCTTTCTTATCTCTCCTTGTTATTCTTTGGACCTCTGCATTCAGATGCTTGTATCTTTCCTATTCTCCTTTGCTTTTCTCTTCTCTTCTTTTCACAGCTATTTTTAAAGCCTCCTCAGACAGCCATGTTGCTTTTTTGCATTTCTTTTCCATGGGGACGGTCTTGATCCCTGTCTCTGGTATTAATGTCACAAACCTCTGTCCATAGTTCATCAGGCATTCTGTCTATCAGATCTAGTCCCTTAAATCTATTTCTCACTTCCACTGTATAATCAGAAGGGATTTGATTTAGGTCATACCTGAATGGTCTAGTGGTTTTCCCTACCTTCTTCAACTTAAGTCTGAATTTGGCAATAAGGAGTTCATGATCTGATCCACAGTCAGCTCTTGGTCTTGTTTTTGTTGACTATATAGAGGTTCTCCATCTTTGCCTGCAAAGAATATTATCAATCTGATTTCAGTGTTGACCATCTGGTGATGTCCATGTGTAGAGTGTTCTCTTGTGTTGTTGGTAGCGGGTGTTTGCTATGACCAGTGCATTCTCTTGGCAAAACTGATGTTAGCAATACTTACATGTTTATAGAAGATTGCATTTTAGGAAGCACTCTCACATGCAGTATCTCAGAAAATAGCATGAAAAACCTGCAAAGTCAGCAGCAAGGAGACAGCATCTCAGAGAGAAAACTCTGTGAAGATTCATGAGCTGATGATGACTTTCTAGTTTTTTGTTGCACAGTGAATATTCTTTTCTCTTCCTTCTTTCTTCTGATTTTATGTGCTCTGTATGTATACTATATTTTCTTATTCATTATACAATTAGCTACTTTATTATAAGAATGTAAAATGCTATCATGTATCATAAAGACATACCTTGAGAATATGCATCGTGTATCTCCAACTAGGTTGAGAACAAGCCTACGTTGTATACTTTATATTCCATAGCAGCTGAAGGACACTTTGTGCCTGATAAATACTGTTGATAATTTGAAGGTTTTGGTAAGCAGCTTTTTGAGAGCTTAACAGATAGGACCCTTTGATCTCTCTTCCTTTTGAACAGCACTGAAAAAACTGCTGATGCTCTTAGACTTTGCACTGGAAAATTTGCAGGATATAAAAATGATTTATCAGATGAAAACAAATAAATTTCTAAAATTTTTCAATTCAACCTTTATACTGATAGAGACATTTAACCTGAAAAGCAAGATGAAGCTGGAGAAATCATGAAGAATCTTGTGTCATGATGTTACCTACCATTTCTACTTCAATATACTGAGAAGAAATTGAAATGCAGGGTTCCCAAAGTTAGAATGGGCAAATGATGCTACTTATAGATTACCAATACTTGGTAAGTTATTAGAGAAGGAAAATAAGACAGCTGCATGAAAGTTTCACAGTTGGTGCCATTTCATTTAGCTCCAAGGATAACAAACACAACTTGAAAGCACAAATACATTACAACAGACAACAAAAGCAGTAGATTTGCCTGTATTAGCTTTCTTATACATGGACAATGGGAAGGATTCATGATTGGAGACTCTTTCAAGGTCAAGGAAGCTAGCATTCTGTTCCTCAATTTTATTTTATTTTTTTATAAAAATTACTCAGTATGAACATTTTACCTTTGAGATATCTTTGCCTGAAGGCATCTATCTGAAAAAAAGAACTC
>SJYC01072043.1:0-12993 GCA_006408675.1 Madoqua kirkii
CTGCATCTAGGTAGGTGGGAATCATGTTACCCTTTATATAGGAGTTTCAAATGTCTTAATAATAGTCTATTGGGCAGTAAAATATGTGTGTGGAGCTCAAATGAAATGTCTTGAATGAAGATAAAAATTTGATCCTCATTGAATAGGGGTTGTGTGGCTAATAGAAAAGAATAGAGCTAAAATGGAACTCAGAACAAACCATAATACTTAAAGAGCAGATCTATAAAGAAAAAAGGCTATGGTGAATACTAAAAAGAATCAAGATCAACTTCAGAAAGAAAAATAGAAGAGGATTTCTTTCTAATAAGTAAAACCTTCCAAGACTAGTAACTAATATTTTTATTAATTTTTGTTTATCAATAGAATTAGGCTATTAAATGCTGTGCAAATAAATGAATGGATTTTTCAGAATGTCCTAAAAAAGATAATCATTTTGAGGTTGATAAAAATCTTGATCTCAACATGATAGGCACATTGGAACTCTAGCATAGTTCCATTTAGAAAGAATATATGTTGTTTTGAAAAACAGAGTGAAATAAAATATTTCAAAACTCATTACACAATATAGTTTGCTTTGCTTAAAGTTGTCATATGCAGCAGTTGTTTCTTAAAAACAAAATTTTCTCTGCAATTTCAATATATAACATTGAATATGTGGTGAGACTATTAGCAAATATAATAGGCTACTCTTTAATCTGTCAAATAACAATCAAAATGCAGTTTAGTCACTCAGTTGTGCTGGGCACTTTGTGACCCCATGGACTGTAGCATGCCAGCCTTCTCTGGCAGCTCCTGGAGCTAGCTCAAACTTATGTCCATCAAGTTGATGATATCATCCAGCCATCTCATCCTCTATTGTCCCTTCTCCTCCTGCCTTCAAGCTTTCCCAGCATTAGGGTCTTTTCAAATGAGTCAGTTCTTTGGATCAGGTGGCCAAAATATTGGAGTTTCAGCTTCAGTATCAGTCATGGCAGTCATGTTATTGGCAAGCAAAGTAAAATATCTGTAAATAGAGAATGTTGCTGCTGCTAAGTTGCTTCAGTCGTGTCCGACTCTGTGAGACCCCATAGATGGCAGCCCACCAGGCTCCCCTGTCCCTGGGGTTCTCCAGGCAAGAACACTGGAGTGGGTTGCCATTTCCTTCTCCAGTGCATGAAGGTGAAAAGTGAAGTTGCTCAGTCCTGTCTGACTCTTAGCGACCCCATGGACTGCAGCCTATCAGGCTCCTCCTCTCATGGGATTTTCCCGGCAGAGTACTGGAGTGGGGTGCCATTGCCTTCTCCAAAACAGGGAATGTTAAGATTCTATAAACATTTATAAACATCTGTAAACATCAGTCACCATCTGCAGTGATTTTGGAGCCCCCCAAAATAAAGTCTGACACTGTTTCCTCTGTTTCCCCATCTATTTCCCATGGAATGATGGGACTGGATGCCATGATCTTTGTTTTCTGAATGTTGAGTTTTAAGCCAAATTTTCACTCTCCTCTTTCGCCTTGATCAAGGGGCTCCTTAGTTCTTTGCTTTCTGCCTTAAGTGTGGCGTCATCTGCATATCTGCGGTTATTGATATTTCTCCCAGTAATCTTGATTACAACTTGTGCTTCATTCAGCCAGGCATTTCACATGATGTACCCTGCATATAAGTTAAATAAGCAAGGTGACAGTATACAGCCTTGACGTACCCCTTTCCCGATTTGGAACCAGTCTGTTGTTCCATGTCCAGTTCTAACTGTCACTTCTTGACATACAAACAGATTTCCCAGGAGGCAGGTCAGGTGGCATGGTATTCCCATCTCTTTAAGTATTTTTCACAGTTTGTTATGAGCCACACAGTCATAGTCGATAAAGCAAACAGTTTTCTAACTCTATTGCTTTCTCTATGATCCAACAAATGTTGGCAATTTGATCTCTCCTTCCTCTGCCTTTTCTAAACTCAACTTGAACACCTTGAAGTTCACGATTCACATACTGTTGAAGCCTGGCTTGGAAAATTTTCAGCATTACTTTTCTAGCGTGTGAGACGAGTGCAATTTAGTGGTAGTTTGAACATTATTTGGCATTAAACAATCAAAGTAGTTTTCAATATGAAAGCAAAGTATAAGTGAATTATTAATGTTTATATTAACTGCTTTATTATTGTTTATATTAACTGCTACCTGCTATAGGCTCTTTATGTTCCCTAATATTTACATGCATCCTTGAATAGCAGGTGTAATTTTCTATCATATTTCACAGTATGCAAAAAACAAATACATACATAAATATGTGAACTATGTTAAATAATGTAATTTTCCTTTTACTATAGTTTTTGCTATATTGAAACAACAAGTGATACATAAATTAAATCATCAGAGTATTTCACTTTTCATGATCCAAATAAATCTTACTGCAATTATTTTCCAGTGGATGAGTAAAAGTGATGACCACTTTTAAAGAAAGGGAAAAAAATTCAATGCAAAACCTACTGTTTAAAAATATTCTCTTTTAGATTCTGTTGTTATTGTCAGAGTAAAGAATTTTCTACCCACATGTCATATTTTTTACTGATGTTTTACTTTGCTCGCCAATACCATTACAATGTAACAGCAGTTTTCACTAGGTAAAGCTGCTAGGCAATCTGTTAAATTTTTAAAGTCGAAAACTTGGCATTGGAAATTATTTCATCTTTAAAAAAAATGTCAGATTCATTCATGCTGTGAAAAACTATTATAATTCCGTTACTATAAACTGTGTCAACCTTACAGATAATCACTCACCTGTTACATTTGCCCAAGCACTGAAAACTAGTTTTAGAATCTTAACATTCCCTGGGTTTAAAAAAAAAATTTATTATTTTTTTCCACAGTCATCAAGACAGTATGGTACTCATATAAAGACAGAAATATAGATCAATGGAACAAGATAGAAAGCCCAGAGATAAATTCCATGTGCTTTTGATGCAAGAAGATTAGAATAAGTTTTCTGGAATGTACCATTTCAATCACTTTCTGCTTCCTTCCACTTAACCAAGAAGTAAGTGAAAACAGAACAAGTCAAAGGCAAACTCCCTAACTGATTACCTAAGCACTTTTCAACAGTGTGATGGCCTATTTTAAATCATCCACTTGGTTGTAATCCTATTATTTTTAGTAGAGATATTTTTTCACAGCAAAATGAGTAAGGTTAAAAAAGGTATGACAACAATATGTTGATTTCATTTTTATTACATTTTAAATCCAGGAGAAAGCCAAACAGTCACAAACTGACATAAAATATCAAACAGGCAAAGTTAATGCTTACCGTACATCTGTCAAGAAAGCTATGAATTTTTAAAAATTATTTCCCTTTAGAATTATAACATCAACATGCTAACATAAAACACCTTTTATTATTATAATAATATGAAGATAATAAATATATTTTATTATTATAATACGTTTGGTTGCCTAGAGACAAAAATAAAAGAAATAATAATAAAGCAACTTCCGGCAGGAAACAGGTAACGGTCATCTGAGTTAAATTCACCCATTCCAGTTCATTTTAGTTCGCTGATTCCTAAAATGTTGATGTTCACTCTTGCCATCTCCTGTTTGACCACTTCCAATTTGTCTTGATTCATGGACTAACATTCCAGGTTCTTATGTAATATTGCTCTTTACAGCATTGGACCTTGCTTCCATCACCAGTCACATCCATGACTGGGTGGTTTTTTGCTTTGGCTCTGTCTCTTCATTCTTTCTGGAATTGTTTCTCCACTGATCTCCAGTGGCATATTGGGCACCTACCAACTTGGGGAGTTCATCTTTCATCTTCCTATCTTTTTGCCTTTTCATACTGTTCATGAGATTCTCAAAGCAAGAATACTGAAGTGGTTTGCTATTCCCTTCTCCAATGGACCACAGTTTGTCAGAATTCTCTATCATGACATGTTTATTTTGGGTGATACTACATGGCATGGCTCAGAGTTTCACTGAGTTAGACAATGCTGTGGTTCATGTGATTAGATTGGTTAGTTTTCTGTGAGTGCAGTTTTCAATCTGTCTGCCTTCTCTTAGAGATGGATAAGAGGCCTATGGAAGCTTCCAGATAGGATTCTGACTGAGAGGGAAACTGGGTCTTATTCTGGGTCTTATTCCTTGGTCAGTAAATCTTTAATCCAATTTTCTGTTGATGAGTGGAGCTCTGTTCCCTTCCTGCAACTTACCTGGGACTTCCCTGGTGGCTCAGACAGTAAAGAAGTAAAGCTTCTTGCTTACAATGTGGGAGACCTGGGTTTGATCCCTGAGTCTGGAAGATCCTCTGGAGAAGGAAATGGCAACCCACTCCAGTACTCTTGCATGGAAAATCTCATGGATGGAAAAGCACAGTGGGCTACAGTCCATGGGGTCACAGAGTCGGACACGACTGAGTGACTTCACTTCACTTCACTTCAAACTATGGTGGACATAATGAAAATAAGCTAAAATGGACTGGAATGGGTGAATGTAACTCAGATGACCATTATATCTACTACTGTGGGCAAAAATCCCATGAAAGAAATGGAGCAGCCATCATAGTCAACAAAAGAGTCCAAAATGCAGTACTTGGATGCAATCTCAAAAATGACACAATGATCTCTGCTCGTTTCCAAGGCTAACCATTCAATATCACAGTAATCCAAGTCTATGCCCAAGCATTAATGCTGAAGAAGCTGAAGTTGAATGATTCTATGAAGAGCTACAAGACCATTTAGATCTAACACCACAAAAAGATGTCCTTTTCATTATAGAGGACTGCGATGCAAAAGTAGGAAGTCAAGAACATCTGGCAAAGGCAAAGGTATTTGCCTGGGAAATTTGCCTCCAAGGCAAATTTGACCTTGGAGGACAGAAAGAAGCAGGACGAAGGCTAATAGAGTTTTGTCAAGAGGACTCAGTGTCATAGCAAACACCCTCTTCCAACAATACAAGAGAAGACTCTACACATGGACATCACCAGATGGTCAACACTGGAATCAGATTGATTATATTCTTAGCAGCCAAAGATGGAGAAACTCTATACAGTCAGCACAAACAAGACCAGGACCTGACTGTGGCTCAGGTAATGAACTCCTTATTGCCAAATTCAGACTTAAACTGATGAAAGTAGGGAAAACCACCAGACCATTCAGGTATGACCTAAATCAAATCCTTTCTGATTATACAGTGGAAGTGAGAAATAGATTTAAGGGACTAGATCTGATAGACAGAGTGCCTAATAATCTATGGACGGAGATTCATTATACAGGAGACAGGGATCAAGACCATCCCCAAGAAAAAGAAATGTGAAAAAGAAAAATGGCTTTCTAAGGAAGCCTTACAAATAGCTGTGAAAAGAAAAGAAGTGAAAGCAAAAGAGAAAAAGAAAGATATAAGCATCTGAATACAGAGATCCAAAGAACAGTAAGGAGAGATAAGAAAGCCTTCTTCAGTGATCAGTGGAAAAAAGAAAAAAAAGAAGAAGAAGAAGAAAATAATAAAATGGAAAAGACTAGAGATCTCTTCAAGAAAATTAGAGATACCAAAGGAACATTTATAAAGATGGGCTTAATAAAGGACAGAAATGGTATGGACCTAACAGAAGCAGAAGATATTAAGAAGAGGTGGAAAGAACACAAAAAAGAACTGTACAAAAAAGGCCTTCACAACCCAGATAATCATGATGGTGTGATCACTCACCTAGAGCCAGACATCCTGGAATGTGAAGTCAAGTGGGCCTGAGGAAGCATCACTACAAACAAAGTGATTGATGGTTTTGGAATGCTAGTTGAGCTATTTCAAATCCTAAAAGATGATGCTGTGAAAGTGCTACACTCAATATGCCAGCAAATTTAGAAAACTCAGCAGTGACCAGAGGACTGGAAAAGGTCGATTTTCATTTCAATCTCAAAGAAAGGCAATGACAAAGAATGCTCAAACTACCTTGCACTCATCTCACATGCTAGTAAAGTAATGCTTAAAATTCACCAACCAGGCTTCAACAATATGTGAACTGTGAAGTACCAGATGTTCAAGCTGGTTTAAAAAAGGCAGAGGAACCAGATATCAAATTGCCAATATCTGCTGGATCATCAAATAAGCAAGAGAGTTCCAGAAAAATATTTATGTCTCCTTTATTGACTATGCCAAAACCTGTGACTGTGTGGATCACAATAAACAGTGGTAAGTTCTTCAAGAGATGGAAAGACCAGACCACCTGACCTGCCTCTTTAGAAATCTGTTTGCAGGTCAGGAAGCAACAGTTAGAACTAGACATGGAACAACAGACTGGTTCCAAATTGGGAAAAGAGTATGTCAAGGCTGTGTATTGTCATCCTGCTTATTCAACTTATATGCAGAGTACATCATGAGAAACGCTGGGCTGGAGGAAGCAGAAGCTGAAAGCAAGAATGCTGGGAGAAATATCAATAACCTCAGATATGCATATCTTATGGCAGAAAGTGGAGAAGAACTAAAGAGCCTCTCGATGAAAGTGAAAGAGGAGAGTGAAAAGTTGGCTTAAAGCTCAACATTAAGAAAAGTAAGATCATGGCATCTGGTCCCATCAATTCATGTGAAATAATTGGGAAACAGTGGCAGACTTTATTTTTGGGGGCTCCAAAATCACTGCAGTTGGTGACTGCAGCCATAAAATTAAAAGACACATACTTCTTGGAAAGAAAGTTATGACCAACCTAGACACCATATTAAAAAGCAGAGACATTACTTTGCCAACAAAGGTCCATCTCATCAGTGCTATGGTTTTTCCAGTAGTCATGTATGGATGTGTGAGTTGGCCTGTGAAGGAAGCTGAGCACCGAAGAAGTGATGCTTCTGAACAGTGGTGTTAGAGAAGACTCTTGAGAGTCCCTTGGATTGCAGGGACATCCAACCAGTCCATCTTACAGGAAATCAGTCCTGAATATTCACTGGAAGGACTGATGCTGAAGCTTAAATTCTAATACTTTGACCACCTGATACAGAGAGTTGACTCCTTTGAAAAGACCCTGATGCTGGGAAAGATTGAAGGCAGGAGGAGAAGGGGACGACAGAGGATGAGATGGCTGGATAGCCTCACAGACTCAATGGACATGAATGTGAGTAAACTCCAGGAGTTGGTGATGGACAGGGAGGCCTGTCATGCTGTAGACTTTGGGGTTGCAAAGGGTTGGACACGACTGAGCAACTGAACTGAACTGAACAGGTAGTGGTGCCTCTCAGAGCAAAGCATGTCACACCACTTTCATTCCTCCAAAAAAATCTCATGCTCAGTAAAAAATGAAACTAGAAATATACAAATACGCTTAAATGCTTAAAATTGAAGAAAATAATTTGCAAAGTAAAACTTGCAAACTTGCAACAAAAGAGAAAGGAATAATTTCGATGAATCAAGCAATAACACAGACAGGTAGCTTGCGAAATGCACATTTTTTATTTTAAAAAGTACCTGATATAACTCCAACAAGTTAAATACAGTGAAATGGAGACACAGGAGAAAGTAAAAGCTGTGAGGAAAACATGATTTCAAAAATGTCTTTTTTATGATAAGAAAGTTAATTTCAATAGAGATAGTAGGAAGTTACATGAAGGTACATGGGATTTTTTAAAAGTATACTTTAAATATATCTTGAACACTATCATTATTTCTTACTCATGAAGGTAAGAGTTAATGAATGAGTTAAGATAAAACACACTGTAAAAGTGGAAATACCTAAAGAGTAAGTATGCAGGTCAGGAAGCAGCTGTTAGAACTGGACATGGAACAACAGACTGGTTCCAAATAGGAAAAGGAGTACGTCAAAGCTGTATATTGTCACCCTGCTTATTTAACTTATATGCAGAGTACATCATGAGAAACACTGGATTGGAAGAAACACAAGATGGAATCAAGATTGCCAGGAGAAATATCAATAACCTCAGATATGCAGATGACACCACTCTTATGGCAGAAAGTGTAGAGGAGCTAAAAAGCCTCTTGATGAAAGTGAAAGAGGAAAAAGTTGGCTTAAAGCTCAACATTCAGAAAACGAAGATCATGGCATCTGGTCCCATCACTTCATGGGAAATAGATGGGGAAACAGTGGAAACAGTGTCAGACTTTATTTTTTGGGGCTCCAAAATCACTGCAGATGGTGACTGCAGCCATGAAATTAAAAGACGCTTACTCCTTGGAAGAAAAGTTATGACCAACCTAGATAGTGTGTTCAAAAGCAGAGACATTCCTTTGCCGACTAAGATCTGTCTAATCAAGGCTATGGTTTTTCCTGTGGTCATGTATGGATGTGAGAGTTGGACTGTGAAGAAGGCTGAGCCCAAAGAATTGATGCTTTTGAACTGTGGTGTTGGAGAAGACTCGAGAGTCCCTTGGACTGCAAGGAGATCCAACCAGTCCATTCTGAAGGAGATCAACCCTGGGATTTCTTTGGAAGGAATGATGCTAAAGCTGAAACTCCAGGACTTTGGCCACCTCATGCGAAGTGTTGACTCACTGGAAAAGACTCTAATGCTGGGAGGGATTGGGGTGCAGGAGGAGAAGGGGACAACCAAGGATGAGATGGCTGGATAGCATCATGGACTCGATGGATGTGAGTCTGAGTGAACTCCGGGAGATGGTGATAGACAAGGAGGCCTGGCGTGCTGAGTTTCCTAGGGTTGCAAGAAGTCGGACACGACTGAGCAACTGAACTGAACTGAATAAATAGGACTGTATGCTATAGGCTTTGCCAGTTTTTCTCTTTGATCAAAGATACCTGAAATGATGTGTCCATAAATTTTCAGAAGTATAAGTAATGCTTTAAGAGACATTTCAGATTCTGAAACTTAAAAAAGACAAGCAAAAGAAAATTAAACCATTAGCAAAGTACAGGCTAATTAGCACAAATTAAATCAAATAAATTAGAGAACATCATGGGAGGACAAAAGTCAATTATAACAAAGATAAGAAAAAGGATAACAATGCATCAATTATTTAATTAATAAAATTTAAAAAATGTAAAATAATGTTTAGAGTGTCTGAAAATGGCAGGTTAATTAATGTTTTGCTGTTTTTCAGTATGATTTAAAGCAACCTACATTAATCATTTCTTCCTCCAGAGCCATGTGCAAGATTCCTTGAAAATATAAGATTGCTAAGTCCAAAGCCATTGACCTTTTATATTTATCTGTAACATGACAAAAATTTAAAATGCATAAATTACTGAATATAAGGCAGGTTGTGGTAAGAACTGTAATTTGGATTATTTGGAATAAGTGTTTTACATGCCATAGCAAGATATAAAGAAAGAAAAAAAGAAACCGTGAAATGTCTCTTCCTGAGTTCAGAAGATGGAAAAACAAACATGGAAGTAGTAAGACTAAAAAAATAATATAATTGAAAGTATGAATATAATATTATATAACTGAATACAAAAAGTATTAAAATGAAAGTGAAAGTTCCTCAGTCATGTCTGACTCTTTGTGACCTCATGGACTATACAGTCCATGAAATTCTCCAGGCCAGAATATTGGAGTGGGTTGCCATTCCCTTCTCCAGGGGATCTTCTCAACACAGGGATCAAACCCAGGTCTCTCACATTGCAGGCAAATTCTTTACTGTCCGAGCCACCAGGGAATCCCATAAACAGTTTTATGAGGTACCAAAACTGAGCAAAATATGATTAGAAAGAAAAACAGAAAGTATTAGGAAATAATTTAAACAAGCTTTTTATAGTTTAAATTTCTAAGAACAAAAAAAAATGTTTATTAATGAATCCAGAGACAAAATGAACCAAACATTGGCACATAGAACATAATCATGTGTGAAAGAATATGCCAACTAGGGTTAACGAGGGTTTATACCAAGGTTGCAAGTCTGGCCACTACTCAGGGAAAGTGATTAATACGTTTCAACACTCTAACAGAGAAAAATAGAAAAAAATATATATATAATTAGATATATAATACAAGAAAGTAATCAATAAAGTTTAATATTTATTCTTTAATTAAAACTTTAAAAAGGTATAAAGACCATATTTTAATTTTTTCATTGCAAAGAATATACATTTAACCAATTCCAATATGTAGCTAATGTTGATTTACAAAACCAATTATTGGAGGTTAGGGTGTGTTTATTCACTTTGTCAAGGAGCCTGATGATAGAAAAGAGCATCTACCTCAAGGCTAATCTTGAATACTATGTTATCATAATGAATACAAAAGAAGATGTAACACCTGACTTTAAATGTTTGAGTGATGCGTCATCTTTTATTTATATTAATGCTTTTGGATAAATTGAAGTAAATATGTTTAGATTATTTTCAAATAAATAATACAGTAGTTATTGTTGCAGTAGTCATTATTAGTGGCAATGTATAAAGTGCTTTCTGATACTGATGCATATGCTTTTATGATAATGTTAAAATTCCAGAGAATATAAAAGATGAGGAAACTGCACCTGAAGACAAGATAGTGCTTAAGGTCATTTTGCCAGTTTTTAGCTGGGATTAGAATTCATGTTCGATCCTATCAGTTTAGAGACTGAGAATAATTATAATATTTCCAAATTAATTTGCTCTCTAATGTATTGTGTATTATTTGAAAATATGTGCTAAAGGGGCCTCACAATGAACATTGCTATTTTTTGATAGCAATGGTAATTTATCAGGGCTCAGTAATTCTTTGGGTTCTTTCTTACTGTAATACAAATGGAAGCAATGATAAGATAAGGGACTTTAGTACAAGCCATTTAAGAAAAAGCAACTGGCTTTTACATTCAAAAGTGAAAGGAACAAAGGTGATTCATACTTTTATAAACTAAATATACAGTATTCTTATAAATTATTTTGTGTTCTACAAAACATTCCAAATGGATATCAGCAGCCATCATGTTAGAGTTAGAGTCATGTGACATGGATAACAACTGAAAGATTAAGGCAATATAGATTGATTTTTCTCAGTATAGATTGGACCTAAACTAAATGAATGAATTCAATTGACTGTAATCCAATTCAAGCCTCCAAATATTTATTGAGTACCTACTGTCTTTAGAAAGTACTTATTAAGGCATGGAGATCCCATGCTGGGTAATTTAAGATTTTTGACATTTTCCTTTTTACAGAATAAGAGTCATTAGTTAAGGAAATATATTTTTTTTGCACTTCTAAAAAAAAATCACAGTTTTCCATGAAGTCTGAGCTATTAAAAATAAAGAATATAAGTAAATATGAAATGAGACCTTAAACATACACTATCTATTTTAGTTTATAGAAAGAATAAAAAGTACTGCTTCAGGTATACTAAATGTAATTCCTAACTATAATGTCATAGTACCTAAGGACTTCCCGTACATATGTGCCAAGTTGCTTCAGTCATATCCAACTCTTTGTGACCCCATGGACCAAAACTGGTTCCTCTATCCATGAGATTCTCCAGGAAAGAATACTGGCATGTATTGCCATTTCCTTCTCCAGCATTTCTTCCTGACCCAGGGATCGAACCCATGTCTCTTACATCCTCTGCATTGACAGGTGGTGTCTTTACCACAAGTGCCACCTGAGGAGCCCATATACATACTTACATACATAGTTTTATTTCTTCATTCTAGCAGCAAACTATAACTTAATAAAGGATTCTGGCAACATAAGATCTGGACTTTCTGAACTGTTACCCTTGGCTTTCTCTGTTTCTATTGCCTTTCTTTCATCTTGCACCATTTAAAATAAATTGCTCTATATTTGGAAATACTCCAGAAAAAAAAAACACATTAAATCCTGGAAATAATTCAGAATTTATCTGAATCTTTGGATTGCTTTTCCCCTAAAAGTTGATGAAATTCTGTTTGTTAGATGAAAAGAGCAAGGGTTTTGAGTTGGGTGTGCCTGGTTTGAATGCAGTTTTCTCCACTTGCTAGCTACTTGCCTTTCTAAGTTGCTTCCTAAGATCTAAAAAGGAGCTAAATCTATCACTCAAGGTTGAGGTGCTTGCATGAGAGACAGTCACAGTTCATAAGTGTGGACAATGAAAGTGTTTCTTTTTCTGTCCTAAAGATGAGAAAATAAATGGAATATCAACAGTTATAACTTATCTGAGTGTAAAAACACTGAAATGTTTTTACATGTGCTTAGGTTAAAAAAAGAGCTATCATAAGAATAGAAATAATGATATAGGAGGCAGAATTCATAAATTGTGAAACACTGTTTGTTTTTTAATCTCTACATAGTATCTGACTCTTTTGTGACCCTATGGACTGTAATCTGACAGGTTCTTCTGTCCATGGATTTCTCAGGCAAGAATACTGGAGTGGATCACCATTTCCTTCTCCAGTGGATCTTCCAGACTCAGGGAACAAACCTGTGTCTCCTGCATTGGCAGGTGGATTCTTTACCACTGAGACATCAGGGAAGCGTAAATTGTGAGATTTGTGCTTAAATGTTTGCTGAAATATATAATTCATAAAAATATGAGGACTGTAATCTGACAGGTTCTTCTGTCCATGGATTTCTCAGGCAAGAATACTGGAGTGGATCACCATTTCCTTCTCCAGTGGATCTTCCAGACTCAGGGAACAAACCTGTGTCTCCTGCATTGGCAGGTGGATTCTTTACCACTGAGACATCAGGGAAGCGTAAATTGTGAGATTTGTGCTTAAATGTTTGCTGAAATATATAATTCATAAAAATATGTATCAGGTCAGTGCAGTTCAGTCACTCAGTAGTGTCCGACTCTTTGCAACCCCATGAACCAAGGTACACCAGGCCTCCCTATCCATCACCAACTCCCGGAGTTCACCCAAACCTATGTCCATTGAGTCAGTGATGCCATACAAACTTCTGATCCTCTGTCGTCCCTTTCTCTTCCTGTCCTCAATGTTTTCCAGCATCAGTCTTTTCCAATGAGTCAGCTCTTTGCATCAGGTGACCAAAGTATTGGAGTTTCAGCTTCAACATCAATTTTTCCAAAGAACACATAGGATTGATCTCCTTAAGGATGGACTGGTTAAATCTCCTTGCAGTCCAAGGGATTCTCAAGAGTCTTCTCCAA
>SJYC01072046.1:0-21008 GCA_006408675.1 Madoqua kirkii
TTTTTTTTTTTTTTTGCAGCAATTAATGGGCAGCAGAGCCCAGGAGAAGTTGTAGAACAGAGCTGGGAATCTATTTTCTCCCAGAGGACAGCTCTCCTTCCAATGATCCTGACTGTCCCTTGCCTTCCTGCTTAGGATTGAATTTTACATCCCACCCACCTCCTCCCCTTGTCTGTGCATGTGACACTCACTCTACCTGTCTGAACGCTGAGACTTGCTGGGGATTTTCTTTTTGGTCGTCAGCTAATGACTTTCCTCCTACCTTCATTCATCCCCAAAGGTACCTGGTTACACTTCCTGGCGTCTCAGACCGTTCAAAAGCCCCATTTTAAGCCAAACCTCTACCACAGGACCTAGGAAAGAGCCTCTATCATTTATCAATGCAAAAGAGCCCACGTAGAAATAATTCACAGATGCATGCACACATTTATGTTGTTTGGGAGTGGAGGGGTGGGGGGATTCTTGAAAGACCCCTGTGCCCTAATGCATTTAAAAGCAGCACCTTCCTAACGTGTCGGTAACTTTCCTACCTGAAAGGGTTAAAAAGCATTTCCAGGAGCGTCTTTAATATAAATATTCCAACCAAAGCATCAAACCCCACTGATTTGACTAGAAATCAAGGTAACCCTCATCACCAAGAAAAGTCTTGCAGAGGAATTCTGCCTGGTATCCACTAGTTAGAGGCTATACGAACCAACTCACGTATTCGTTTGAGCATACTGCAAGAATATTTATTGAGCACAAGCTCAATCACTGCATTGAACGCCAAATCTGGCAAGCAAAATGCATTTCCTATCTGAGGGAGAAAAAAGAGCTGTGAATCAACTCCTTCTTCAGTATTATCATGATGATTTTATCCGTGCAAATTGCAAAGTAAGCTACCCGTCTCTGGCGACAAGTCAGCTCACCTCCATCCAAAGCAGAGGGGACCCCCGAAAGCAATCCTACCTTTCACACAAGACACCGTCAATAAAAAGACGAGGTTCCGGAACGTAAATCCACTTTTAATCCCCATTTTCTTATCAGGATGAAGTCTAGGCGGCCACATTTAGCGCATTTTCTCGTGCCAGGCTCCCGGGGTTTGGATTCCTTCGATCGGCTTTCCCCTTTGCGGATCCCTTTCATATTATTCGCGAGCTCCTAATTCCTGCTCCTCAGCCCGGCGCAGTGGAGTTGTTGCTGTTGTTGGTGCGCGGTCACAGCTCGAAGTGAATGGTGTTTCTGGGATACCACAGCAACCTTGAAGAGGACTCAACCATCTCTCTCCAACGGGGGCACAAAGTCTCTGCTACTCTGGATTCTGTCTTTTCTTGTGCATTTTTTCCCCTCCACTAAAACCTACCTCAATTCTATCTCGTTATAGCAACCACCAGAAACCACTAGTGAGCCTCTTAAAGCCCAGCTCCTCTCTTTGACAAACTCCCCACAATATTTGAAATTAAGAGGTTTGATTTTTTTTTCCCTCCGAATAGATCAATTCTGCCTCTAAAAGCAGCCCAAGAAATATTATGTTAGTGAGTTCTCCATTCCAGCCTGTGACTATAGAAACGTGTTACAGGAATATTTTAATCGGAGAATCTGTATTGCTTTTAGGGAAAATGTGATGATAATGAACCGGGTTCCATCGATGGCTGCGTCTTTATAATGGGACATGTGTTCTACTGTAGTTGCAGTATATTTCAGGCAGGCGTCTCACATTAATCATCCTGTGATTTAATTGAAAAAGGGAGATCTCAGAGAATTTATTTGCACATAGGCATTTACATATTCAAGTGCTTAGATGTAAACCCATAACCGGGTTTGTGGTTTGTTTTTTTTTTTTTTTTTGATTCACGGAGTAAAAGGATTTAATCCGTGACCAGGGCGGAGGTGAGGTGGGGAGGGAGTCTTCCGAAAGAGTTCGCCTTTTTATATTCCCTAAACAGGTTTTAGCTGTTGTGTGCTACAGTTAAACTACTTTACCTTGGTAGTTATCTGGAACAGATACCCATTTGTCTTAATTCTGAATCGGTCCCGCATATGTAAATAGGAAGATTCTTTCAAAATGGAAAACGTATGTATCTATACGTTTCGACCTGGCAGCGCCAACTCACCACTCAAGGGTTAACATCATACAAGGGAAGAGTTCTTGCGCCATCTACTGGCTATTACTAAGCCTCCCGCTTCTCTTTCACATCTAAATGGTACTCTATTTCCCTCATCGGAAGGTGTAGGGGAGCTTCGCCGGAGACCAGCGTGTTTTGCTTTTGTATGTCAATTTTCGAATCTTTTTTGGTTGGTCCTGGCCCAGATCTTATAACCCACAAGTTCCTTAGACTCGGCGCGTATTTGAAATCTGTCCTTTTCGGAAATCTGATACCATCTCGGGATCAGGAGGGCTGCAGCACTGGTTCTGGAAGAAATAATTGCAAAGGCTTCTGGCTCCATTTGCGTGCCAGAAACTATCCGAGGAATTATGTAGTATCTACCTTAGGGCTTAGGGAAGAGGACCGCCCATGTGAATTTGCAGCTCTCCCCATTGCCTGCAAATGATGGCTTCTGTCCGGTGTACCACACGAAGAGTACCCTGGCCAGCTTTTGTTCCTGGGCTCATGTGGAGCTGCCTGCTGGAAAGAGCAAGACTATTGCATTTGGAGGGAGTTTTCCTCCGGGAAGTAGGCACACTGAGAGCATCTATAGGCGTGCGTAGTGTGTGGGTTCAATCTGCAGGCATAGGAAACATTCTGAACTCTCCGAATACGTGGCATTTTGTATGGGTCTGTAATTCTCCCACGCAGTGAGTGTGTGTGTGAGTGTGTGTGTGTGTGTGTGTACATGGGCGCTATAATGAGGGTAAGAGTGGGTGTTTTTGGAAATGATGGATAGTATGATTTTCTATGTGTGGGTGTTTTTCCAAGTGTGTTCGTGCAGTATATATGCGTGTGCATGTGTGTATGTTCGTCAGAGAAGGAGAGAGAGGGAAAAGAGAAGATAAATGAATTTCTCTTCTGGATAGGGAATATTAGCAAGAGGCAAAAGCCATAAATGCAAAACTGACCTTATTAATTCGGAGAGGAACATTAAGGGCGATGTGGCAGGATACTTTTCATTCCTTCCACTGCTTTATTGTCCGTGTATGCAGATTCCAAGGGAGTGGGCAACAAGGTTGGGACTAGCTGGAGACCGGGAGGATCAACATTGAAAACGTCATTAGTCTGCTCAGCCACCTCGGTGGCAGCTCTGGCAGTGATTTCAGTCAAGTTGTCAGGGTGTGTTGCTACTGCTGTTGTCTTTTCTGGAGGGAACAAGGAGTCAGATGCAAACAGGTCCTTGGACTGAGGACGCAAGGAAATCTTCCTTATCAAGTGTGCAGAGGTTAGTCACCTCAACTGATTTCACTTTTTGTAAAAAGAAAAAAAAATATCTTGGCTGTATGTAATCTATAAACACATGGGTATGTATCTAGACAGGAGGACTTTACACACAAAAACTTTATTTCTTAAAAGTCAGGAATACTTTTAATGTAATTATTGTGCAAAAATAAACTTTCACTATGGGACCATCATGACTACTACTAAGCTACCAGTTTCTAATATCTATTGTCAAACATACTAATTCTATAGTCCAATTATCTTTCCCTAAATGAATCCTGCCTGTCATTTCAATGTGAAGCTGTCAAAAGATTTATCTGGTAATACATAATACATTAAACAACACTATAGTTTCTAGTTTTTATAGCTCATAATAAATCACAAGCTATTTTTAACCCCCATCTTCCAGTTCCTGAGACAGGATGGAAATTAATATTTTAGAGATGAGGAAATTAAGGCATGGGGAAATGGTTTGCCCAAGGTCATCATCAGGAACACTGATATTTAATCCAATACATTCAATGCTGGATCATAGTCTTGTCTTTCTAAACAGTCTCCTCTTAAAGAGAGCATTTCCAAAGGTATTCCAAAAACATAACAGTATCAGCCAAAATCTTGGATGGGAAATTACTCAATTTCTCCAGAAGGAGAAATACAGTGTCTAAATTTGAATGGAAGAAATAATTTATCTCAGCTGATCTGTAGGAATGCAGCAGAATTGTACATAAGTTCATTTAAGATTGTTAGAAAAAAAAAGATTAAAAAATAGCTAACATAATAGCAAACATTAAATGCTTACTGTATGCCTGACATTGTTTTATATTTACTTGGCATATCATACTAAATTTCTGTACAAACTTGCTAAAACAAGTAGTACAATTATCCTCATTTTATAGGCGAAGAGATGGATACATAAAAAATTAACTATTTTGCCTTGCCTGAGGTAATATATTAAAGTGGCAATATGAATCTAGAGGGACTTCCTAGGTAGCTCAGCTGGTAATGAATCCAGCTGCAATGAAGGAGACCCCAGTTCAATTCCTGGGTCAGGAAGTTCCCCTGGAGAAGGGATAGGTTACCCACTCCAGTATTTTTGGCCTTCCCTGGTGACTCAGACAGTAAAGAATCTGCCTACAATGTTGGAGGCCTGTGTTTGATCTCTGGGTTGGGAAGATCCCCTGGAGGAGGGCATGGCAACCCTTCCCAGTATTCTTGCCTGGAGAACCCCCATGGACATAGGAGCCTGGCAGGCTACAGTCCATGAGGTCACAAAGAGTTGGACATGACTGAGCAACTAAGCACATGAATCTAGGGTGTCCAGTTTTTGAGTCAATATGCTTGCCTATTGCTCTTTCCTGTGCTAGCTCCCAGAGATGCTTGTTGTCTAATAACAAAAAAATATGATTTTGATAGTAAAGGTACCTATATAAGTATAGAAAATCAAATAAGGAAATTTAAAGTTAATCAAATTGTATATATATGTATATTATACACACCAGGCTTCCCACATGGCCCAGTGGTAAAGAATCCACCTACCAATGCAAGAGACAGGTTCAGTCTCTGGGTTGGGAAGATCTCCTGGAGTAGAAAATAGCAACCCACTCCAGTATTCTTGCCTTAAAAATTCCATGGACAGAGGAGCCTGGTGGCTACAGTCCATGGGTTTGCAAAGAAGAGGACACAACTGAGAGACTGAGCATGCCCACACAGACAGGTATCATACACACACATACACAAAATGAAAAAAACCTTTTTGTTTTTCTTTTTATACTTGTCAGTTACTAAAATCTCCCCTCTCCTTTTGGATCATCCAGCTGATCGCAATGATGAAGTACCATAGACAGTTCTTAAAAAGAGTTTAGATCAGAAACGGACAGGTTCTTTAAACTAGAAGTACCAGATTTCCATTCCTTTTCAGTGCCCCTTCCCAAGAACTTACAGAATACAATAAAGTTTGATCTTAAAATGAGACTTAATTGGCACTTAAAAGGGAGAAAATAAGCACCTTTTCAAAAATTTTTCCATATTAAACCAAGTCCTCAATATAGATTTACTCTGTTTTAGCATCACAAGGACAATGTCACAGAAAAATGATCAAAACAAAATAAATACACCAAGAAAAATACAACAGAAAGAATTGGGAAGAGGTTACCTTTAATTTTGAAAAGAATTGCCTGTACTTTTGATAGAGTAATGAACTTATAAAGTGTTTTTGTTAATTCCTGTCACAGATATACAGATTTACACAAGGATTATTGTTCAATGCAGTATTTATTTTGTTATAGAAATGTTGCTGCCTATTAGTGTTGTATGGCCACTGATTGCAGAGATACCTTTTTTAATTAAAAGGCTCAAATTCAAATCGATGGGTCTGTGGGGAAACAATAATTAGAATAAATTAAAAATGTTAATGATTTGCAAATAAAGAAGCAGGGATTTTCCTGTTTGTTCACAGTTTTTATTTAGAATTTGTTGCCAGGAGAGTAGGAGAAAAAGAAGGACTTGTTTTCTCATTTTTCTACTTACGTGTCCATTCTTGAATCCATCCTATCTGACTTTTCCAACTCCTGGGAAATAAAACATTTGACTGCAAATGTTGGATCTAGAATAATGCAGGAATTCTAATTCAAGTCTATACATTTTGACTTGCAATAGCTTCTATTTGATTGAGAAGAAGAGAAAGGGATCTAATATTCAGGATAAAGTAAATTTTATTTAAGCAATCATATTTAATAAGATAAATTATCAGCTGGATAAAAGTATCTGTCCAGCTGTTAATCAGGAAGCACTGTTGAGAGGAGGAGATGAAACTCTTGGAAGTGTTGCAAAGAGTGCTTCCTAGGCATTCATTCCTCTTATGTCCTGACTCCTCTTTCAGTTTCATTAATAGTGAGGCTTAACCGCCATTTCAGTCTTTTTCATGTTTTAACCACATTAAGGAAGAGACTAAAGTTTCTATGTCACACAAGGGTAATAATAATATGTTTTAAACAATGAGAAAGTAGAAATACTCTAAAACCAAAAGCAGTATCTATGGCTGTATCCAGACAAATAAATCATACTTTGCCTCCAAAAAACTTACTTTTGACACGAACCACATATGTGTTTAGTACATCAACATCCAAAATTTAAGCTGATGCCTTCCTAAATGTAGACAATATAAGGTATATAGATAGTTTAATATAAACTATATGAGCCCATTTCTCTCAAGAAAAAGAACCATGGTAAATAGTTGGAGGAATATGGAGATAATGATCCTAAAAGAAGGAGAGGACAACTGAGAGAATCGTTAAAGACAGCTCTGTTTGTCTTCATAATTTCATTCTCTTGTTAACCTGGGCCTTATAGCAGTTAACTTGTCTCTGTGAAAAGTTATAGAAATAAAAAGTTAAGCAAAAGGTAGCTTTGCTGAACAATTAGGATAATCCAGGTCTCTTCTTTTCATACATAATAAAGTTATTTTGTTGACAAGCTCTGAATAAATGTCAATTCCCAGTGTAGCAGATCTTTTTATCATCATTTCTTTAATATAGTTGTGTGATATTAGCCTCAAATGCACTTGAGAATACATAAATATTTAGAGAACATAAATCAAGCAGGTAGATTTCAAAAGATTCCAAATCTGTCAACATTACTATTAAAATGCAATGCATATTTTGATTTCTTTCCCTGAAACTCTGTGCCCATAAACTAGTTATTGTTGCCTAGATATTTTTTTACTTTTCTTATCTACTTATTATCTGCTAATATTCAAAACTGATTACAATTTCTTGAGAAAAAAAATGAATGTGTTGAAACAGTCAATGTTCAATAAAATCACTACTACATTTTATTTTTCAGTTTGCTAGTCTATCATAGATTAGGTAGCATATGTGAGACTTTATATTTTATTACTCTCATCCACTTAAACTTTACTGAGAAATCTCAATCCAGAAGTAAATAATTCTAAAACTGGAAGTTAATTCTGGAAAAGTGCAAGCTTTAAATTATTTTTGATCATAATCCTAAAAATCTCAACCAAGCGAAACACAACCCAGAGGTAGAGGGCAAGTACATATCACTTGTGCTTGAAATTTTCTCTCACAAGATAGTGAAGTGGTTTTGCTGCTGGTAAAGAATTTATTAACCTTTTATAAACATAATTATGATGTTATTTTTCCTAAATGTTTATAAACTTAAATTAGATGGGGCATTAATAATAGAACTGTTGGAGCTTTCACAAATTTGAATTCCATAGGCCATATATGTGGTTACATGTGCTAGTGTCTGAACCATATTAAAAGTATGATACTCATCACTGCATAATTTGACCCAGTGTTTAAAATTCCCAAACAATCACCAACAGCTTTGTTATTTCATTGATTTTTCAAATTTATCTCAAATTAATGAACATTTCACAGAATAAGAGTAGCGGAGGCCAAACAATATAAGCATTCTTTCTTTAGAGGAAGATAACTGTGACCTTGACTTAGAAGGATCATTTTGGCCACAGGAGGAAGGAAAATCAATGCAGCTGATTTTGGTTTGGCTACACATAATCCAATTTGGATTGTGAGTACAAAGAGCTGTCCCATCTGGACAGGGATCAGTTTCATCTTTACTCTTTGTGTAGCAAGTATGATTTTCATCTGTGTTTTCATTCATTTATTTAATAAATCATTTTGAGCTCCTACTGCAAGGAAACAAAAACAAGATTTACACATTATTCTCAAGGAGCTTACAATGTAATAGAAGGGATAGAATATCTCTGTTACCGCCGCAAGTAACAGTAGTGAATGTCAATAAAGTTTAACCACTTTAAGAGAGACAACTATAAAACACCAAGATGTAGATTATTTAAATAGCTGGGGGAAATGGAGAAAACTTCTAGGAAGATATTTATGCTTGAGCCATTCTAGAATCATTTGGATATGTTTGGCAGAAAAATATCTTGGTGAAGAGGTTATTTTCTAGAAATATTGTAATTAAAGTTAGGAACTCTATAAGTGTATATAAGATTTGGTCAATTTAGTTAAGTGATAAAGATATGGCAGATAAAGCCAGACAAATAAATAAGCGAGGGAGACATGGGAATTTGGAGAGAACAAGTGTCCTTGCAAAAGTTTTCCACATTTTCTTTCTCTTTAGTAGACCATAATGTTTGGTCAGTTCAAGTAAACCTCCAGTGGCACATTTTGAAAACTCAATCAATGTATTGTTTCATTGAATAAGCAAATCAATTTGCTTTGGCATTTTGTATATAGTGGTTTATAAAAAGAATCAGTTTAACCTTTCAAGTTGATTGACATCATCAGGCATTTATTAGAAACAGGCCAAATAAGATTAAATAATTATTGAATAATATAATTTAGTATTAATATAGCATATACTAAATAAAATGTATAATATATAATGCTAATATTAATGAATATATAATATGAATATGAAGATAGATCTGGAATATTTTTGGTGTTTGGTTAAGTACAGTAACATTAGGAACAAATACTGTATTTGCAAATGCATACAGAATTTATTACATCATCCAGTATATGAATACCAACTTGAATTTTGGGAGATTTCACATATTCAGAATAGGCAGTGAATCTAGTGCATGACATAAGATTTCTAAATAGACACAACAGCAACAACAATTACAATGTGGTTATCACTAAATTTGTCACTTTCAATTGCTTAGAGTGTGCTTATCCTGAGATGGGCTTCCCTTGTGACTCAGATGGTAACAAATACACCTGTGATGCAGAGACCTGGGTTTGATCCCCGGGTTGAGAAGATCCCCTAAGCAGGGAAAGGCCACCCACTCCAGTATTCTGGCCTGGAGAATTCCACGAACTGTATAGTTCATGGGTCACAAAGAGTCAGACATGACTGAGTGACCTTCACTCATTTACCGTGGGATTAAGGGCTTCCCAGGTGGCACAGTGGTAAAAGAATCCGCTTGCCAATGCAGGAGATGCAAGAGACACGGCTTCAATCCTTAAGTCAAGAAGATTCCCTGAAGCAGAAAATGACAATCCACTCCCATATTCTTGCCTTCTTGCCTAGGAAATCCCATGGACAGAGGATCCTGGCATGCTACAGTCCTTGGGCGAGCAAAGAATCAGACATGACTGAGCACATGCATGTACACACACACACACACACACACACACACACACACCCTGCAACAAATAGAACCTGATCCTTATTTTTCCCAATTAGCTTTGCTTTTTTCAAAATCTAGTTAAACAAACAAACAAAGCATAGTCAAGGCAAACAAATAAATGACTCTTCTTGGTTAGAAATCTTATACGTTCAGTGATCAGAAAAGAGTAGGAAAAAAGAATATAGTGTGTCAACAAAAATTTTATTTTCAGAAGAAAAACAGTAAAACAAATGCTATTCTGAGTCTGGAGCTATTACAACAATGCCTTTTAAATTAAAAAAATGGAAATTGAATGTGCCCTTAGGATAAGAGAGGTATCACTTTGTGGTAGGCACAATGTGAGCCCTAATTTTTCTTGGGCAAAAATGGGAATAACTGTTTGCTTCACAAAGTTGTAATTAACATTCAAGTGTGATGGTAGCAGAAGTTGCTATATACCACTATCACTCCTAACCATTTAATAATACCTCTAATGGGTTAAATAGTGCATCCTCCCTGCCCCAGTTATACTTCCAAGACCTGATCCTTGGAACCTGTGAAGGTAAATTTACTTTTTAATCAGTCATTGCAGTAGTAACCAAGTTAAAAATCTTGACATGAGATCATCCTGAATTTAGGATGGATCCTAAATCCAATGACAATCCAAAATGGATCCTAAATCCAATTCTTAACAAAAAAAAAAGAAAGAAAGAAAGAAAGAAAGAGAGAGACTTGGGAAACAAAGACACAGAGGAGAAGCTGATGCAAAAATGAAGCTGAAATAGGAACAATGAGTTTACAAGCCATGGAAGACCAAAGAGGGCTGGCAGTTCCCAGGAGTTAGGAGAGGGCCATGAAATGGATTCTCCTCCAGAACCTCCAGAAGGGATCTATCCTGATTTCAAACTCTAAATGTTGTTTTCAGAAAATAAGTGTCTGATAATTTGTTATCCAACCCTAGGAAATTAATAGGATACTCAAGATAGCAATGATATAGGCTTTAAGAACATGGTTAGTGGATTCAATTTGATCTCTGTCTAATATCAGTCCTCACCACCAACCTGCCAAGTGCTCTTCATCTTGTCCCTACCCTAAACAAGAGCATTCTTTACTGAAACATTTGAGACCTCAATAAGTTGTCATTAATATTCTTTTAATAAAAATAAAAATAAATTAAAAAAAACACTGATGTATTCTTATGACTATCACCTCTTTTAGAGTGAGTTTTACATAAATATTTGTGTGTGATCTAGAACTCTCAAACGCAGCTTGAGCCCAGGCCATTACACTTTCTTCTCTCCCTAACATCTCAGGAACAAAGTACCTAACATTGCTCTTGTCCTCTTCCGTATACTCCTCCTTTCCTGAATTTGCTTCTTCTGCTTGAACTTCTCTGAAATCACTGCTGTTTTCATCCAAAATATTCAGAGTCAAAGGCTCATTTTACACTTCTCTCTTCCTTATGTTTCTGGTAGAGTCAAACACTAATATCTGAAAATACCTCTTTTATATTATTCTGTGCTATGTTCCTTTTCGTTTACTGCAATCATGCAAGTTCACATACTAATTTTCTCATGCATATGCTATTGCAAGGACCTGTTTACTCACATTGGCTTGTAACTTCTGCTTTATTCTGTCATGCACAGGGTATGATCATTTTATTATGTCTCTTACCTTTTCAAACAGCATTCATGGATATTATCATTATTATCAGGATAAACTGATCTTAAATCTCATGGTCTAGCCCATTCATCAAAGTTTCCCCTTCTAGTGAGTCAGTTCTAATCAATGTATATTTTGAATGTATTTGCATTATGCATCTGAGTTTTAGCTGATATTTCCCTCTTGAATTTTGACACATTTTTTTAATTGCTTGTCCAAATTCAATGCTGAATTCAGGTCTTAGTTTCTCCAAGTATGTTGTAATTGTCCAATGGCTTTAAATATGTATATATTGTCTATATAGATTATACTTTGACATATATACTACTTTATTTTTGCATTTCTGTTTATGTCTTTATAAATGTATTGAGACATGTTAGGATTTGTTTCAAATTTAACTATAAAATATTCAAAACAAACAGTTATACTATATATTTTAATACATGTTTGATGAATGTCTAGGTTACAACACTTTAACTTTGTAAATCTGAGGTTATGTTTTATTTAATTGATGAAAAATATGTGTGAATATATATGTGTGTGTAGATGTATATGTGTTCTGAAAGAAAGAAGAGGAGGGAGGGAAGAGGAAATGCACAGAGTCCAAAGAAAGCAGGGAAAAGAAAGATGGTTTGGGTCCACTAACATTAATTATAATAAAAGGTTTGATAACTAATGCCAGAAATACGGCTCTCTGATTTCCTCCTTGGCTCTGAGACACTCCAATTTCCCATGCAAAAGCAGTTCTGTCTAACTATTTGGCAGATTGTTTGAGCTGGAATTAAATGTGCACAGCTGGTACCATCTGCTGCAAATTCTTTAATTCTTGTTATCTCTTAAACAGCTTTTGGTTTTGTTTTATTCATAATTCATCTATGGAGGATGAGGGAGACCTGTGGGGTCTTAATATTATTTAATGGATGTATTTCTGGTTTTCAGATTAGAAAACCATAGTAGACTCTGGTTGACCAATATCAATAAGTATCTACCTAACTTTACTGATGCCTAAGACGTTAATTGATTTAAAACCAAAGTCAATTTTAGGCAGTCAAATAGGTCAGTTTCCTAAGGTTATGTATGATGGTGATAGTGATATTTAAAATGTTTCTATTTTATACCACGTTTCTTTAATTTCTCTCCTTATTTTGCAATTGAACACTAGTACTTTTGAATCATAACTTCTTAGCCACTAGACAAAATCAGAAACCTAGAAGTTGTGCCTGTTTCCTTTCTTTCCCTCAGTTTTTTCATATTCTGTATTCTTAATATCTCTAAAATCCATGTTTTCCTATGAATTTCATTATCACTGAATTTCTGCAGGCCCTCAACACTTCACATTCCAGCCCATTCAATGTATTCGCTACTGAGGACTTAGATTGATCTTTATGAAACATAATTCAGATTATTATACTTCTTACTTAAAATTTCTCGTTGTCTATGTATCAATATGTCCTTCAAATCAGTTGAACAATATATGCATTTCTACCATATTTAAGCATATGCTACTCCCTTTTCCTCATATTTTCTTCCCTAATTTTGTTCCCATTCTACATGGAAAACTCCAGAATAGGCTTCAAACTAAAGTCAAGTAATTTTTTTTCATTTTTTCAGAATAAATTTATTATTCCCCTTGTTTTGAGCAAAATGACCTTTTATGTTCTGGTAGGAACATAAAGGAAATCCTATTGGGACATTTATCATACTATATAGTCATTGCAAGGAAAAATATCACTAACCTCAGATATGCAGATGATACCACTCTAATGGCAGAAGGTGAAGAGGAACTAATGAGCTTCTTGATGAAGGTGAAAGAGGAGAGTGAAAAAGCTGGCTTAAAACTCAATATTCAAAAAAAGAAGATCATGACATCCAGTCCCATCACTTCATGGCAAATAAATGGGGAAAAAGTGGAAACAATGAGGGACTTTATTTTCTTGGGCTCCAGAATCAATGAGGATGGTGACTGCAGCCATGACATTAAAAGACGCTTGTTCCTTGGAAGAAAAGCTATGACCATCTTAGACAGCTTATTAAAAAGCAAAGACATCACTTTGCTGATAAAGATCCATATAGTTAAAGCTATGGTTTTTCTACTAGTCATGTGTGGATGTGAGACTTGGACCATAAAGAAGACTGACTGCTGAAGAATTAATGCTTTTGAACTGCGGTGCTGAAGAAGACTCTTGAGAGTCCCTTGGACTGTAAGGAGATTGAACCAGTCAATCCTAAATGAAATCAACCCTGAATAGTCATTGGAAAGACTGATGCTGAAGCTAAAGGTGAGAAAGTTTTATCTGGTAATATAAACATGAACACATATTAAAAATACCTTTGTTCTCACTTTGTTTTGAGATTATTTTCAAGTAATTTGACCCTGTGTAGCTAAATATTTTTAGTACATGTAAATAAAGGAAATAAGGGCAGCCACTTGGGCTACTTGGGTCTAAATTTAGTTTAGTATTGACAACTTTCTTGCTGATTTTTTTTTTTTTTTTTGCTTGCTGCTCTGTACAGGGGCAAGCTTTTGGGTTTCCTTTTAGTCTGATATTTGTCTGATCTGGTGGGGGTAAGACATATTATGCTCAGGGAATCCTACTTAAATGCCGAAGGGGAAAAAAAATATGAAGGCTTGAGCAGGGCACGCAATTGTATGTATGTCTATTCTAAATATTTAAGAAGATAGAACATGTAAGGAAAAAATATGCAGGAAAATACAGTAAGTTTTTTGGTAATGTGGAATTCATGTTGAAAACCTTTCTACTTTTTGAGATGCTTGCTGCTCATTCTTCAAAATGCTAAAGAAAGATGTTATGACAGTATCACTGTTTCCTGGCAGACTATGATTTTGTGTTAGTCAAATTCTGATAATGTTGAATGATTTTCTCTCTGGAAGTAAAGAGTGCATTTTTCTTTGCCACAAACAGGTGAATTTTTAAGATTTTAGCGTTCATCAAAATGACCTGACATCCTACTGAATCTAAATAGATGGAGCAGGCCCCTGCATTTTTAATGTTTTTTTTTTTTTTGTTATATATAGTACAGGTTAAAAGAGGACACTGAATTTCATATGAATCAATTTTCCCAAGAAAGAGAATAGGCACACCACCTAGGTCTAACCAAGCAAGGTTTTGAGTGCTTTGGGCTATTTAGTGAATGGAAAAACTGCTGAAATATATTAAACATAAGAAAAATATGCCTACTCTTGCAATTTTGTGTCATTTATATAAAAGCTAATTTTCAACAAATATTATAAAATTGTATCCTTGACATGATGTCCTAATATCTGGAAATCATACTAATCAGCTAACACACAGAGAGACCCTGGGAGAGCTGAGTCAGAAAGGGGCAGGGGGAAAGAGCATGCTGTTAACTTGTTGATGAATAAGTTAATCTCTTGCTCAAATAAACAGTTTTGCATCAATTATTTGGTGATATTTATATAACTTGTATGTAGAGGAATCCTGAAATTGATAGTCTTCATATATATAGCAAAGATGAATATTCAATATACCTGTAATGTTTATTCCATTTTCCTTTTACAAGCAAGCCAATTTTTACTTCAGGAGGAGTTGCAATCAAAACCTGTGGTTATTTACATCATTTGGAAATGTCTTGATGTATCCATTTACTAGAAAATGAAGGAATATAGAAGACTAGAAGCACACTGACTTCTAAACATTGAATTTAAATATTGTGTAGTTGCATAGCCTTATCAATTTCTAGGGTTCTACAGATCATGTATGCAATTATGATGTGACTTTTCAATTATGTGGTACATATCATATCAATAACATAAGTATTTTTTCAGATATTCATAATTCTGGAGTAAATTCCCTTTGAATCAAGGACTTTTCCAATTATCTGAGAATCCTATTATTTATGTATTGTTGAGACTAATTATTTTGAATAGAAAATGCTCCCAAACAAATATAGCACATATTTCCCATATTTTAAAAAATTGTTTTGATGACTTAAATAGCAGGCACTAACATCAATTTTTTTTTCATATTAAGTTTCAGGTAGGTGTAACATCCATTTCTGTATGGTGGAAGCTAGATCTCTGTCTGATCTGCCTCTTATGCTTTGGTTGACAAGAAGATTGAATTCAAATTGCATCTCAGCTCTCATAACAGTTCAGGGCCTTTTGACTTGCTTATCTTCACTCTCATTTTGTCCCTGGTTCTGATATAATGTTATTGGACATTATTCAGAAATTCCTCTGCCCTGGACTGCATATAACTCCTGTCCAACCAGTGTGCACTTGATAGCTTTTGAGAGTCTTCAATAATATTTTCAAATTTTGTTTGTTTTCACTTCTATGTTTCTGTTTGTACTACATAATCTTAACCTTTTTTTTTCTTTCTGGTTCTCACACTTTGATTTCCTTTCTGATTATTACCTTGCTCTCCTTGTCTTCAGTCTTTATAGAGCTATCTGTCAAGGTTTCTGAAGATCCTTAGCCATATATAGGCACATGACCTAGTTTTTTTATTGTAATCTATTTCTGACCCTTTGAATCTTTAACAGTGTCCCAAAGACTGAAAAATTATTTGAACTGATTTAGCATAGTTATGTTGTTGAAAGAGGGTGTTTGCTATGACCAGTTTGTTCTCTTGGTAAAACTCTATTAGCATTTGCCCTGCTTCATTCTATACTCCAAGGCCAAATTTGCCTATTACTCCAGGTGTTTCTTGTCTTCCTACTTTGCATTCCAGTCCCTTATAATGAAAGGACATCTTTTTGGGGTGTTAGTTCTAAAAGGTCTTGTATGTCTTCATAGAACTGTTCAACCTCAGCTTCTTCAGCATTACTGGTCAGGACATAGATTACTGTGATATTGAATGATTTGCCTTGGAAATGAACAGAGATCATTCTGTTGTTTTTGAGATTGCATTCAGGTACTGCATTTCGGACTCTTTTGTTGACTGAGATGTCTACTCCATTTCTTCTAAGGGATTCTTGTCCACAGTAGTAGATATAATGGTCATCTGAGTTAAATTCACCCATTTCAGTCCATTTTAGTTTGCTGATTCCTATAATGTCAATGTTCAGTCTTGCCATCTCCTGTTTGACTACTTTCAATTTGCCTTCATTCATGAACCTAACATTCCAGATTCATATGCAATATTGCTCTTTACAGAATTGAATCTTGCTTCCAACACCAGTCACATCCACAACTGGGTGTTGTTTTTGCTTTGGCTCTGTCTCTTCATTCTTTCTGGAGTTATTTCTCCACTGAACTCCAGTAGCATATTGGGCACCTACCGACTTGGGAGTTCATCTTTTAGTTTCCTATCTTTTTGCCTTTCCATACTGTTGTTGGGGCTCTCAAGGTGAGAATACTGAAGTGGTTTGCCATTCCCTTCTCCAGTGGACCTCATTTTCTTAGAACTCTCCACCATGACCCATTCATCTTGGGTGGTCCTACATGGCATGGTTCATAGTTTCATTGAATTAGACAAAGCTAACTTGTTGGAGAAGACTCTTGAGAGTCCCTTGGACTACAAGGAGATCCAACCAGTCCATCCTAAAGGAGACCAGTCCTGAGTGTTCATTGGAAGGACTGGTGTTAAAGCTGAAACTCCAGTACTTTGGCCACATGATGCTAAGAGCTGATTCATCTGAAAAGACCTGATGCTGGGAAAGATTGAAGGCAGGATGAGAAGGGGATGACAGAGGATGAGATGATTGTATGGCATCACTGACTCAATGGATATGAGTTTGGATAAACTCTGGGAGTTGATGATACATGGGGAAGGCTTGTCATGCTGTGGTCCATGGAGTTACAAAGAGTCAGACATGACTGAGTGACTGAACTGAACTGAAGCATAGTTGTGAAAGCAAAATACTGTTCTATATTACTTCCTACTACATGGAATTTCCAATTTCTCTGGTTTCTTACTTCTCTACGCTTATTTTTTCATCTTTTTCAGTTTTGTGACTGACTCCAAGATATCAAGATCTCTATAATAAATTCTCACTTTGCCTCTGTTGGCAAGAATTAATTTCTATTCTTTAGCCCCACAAATAGTAACAGTTTCAAAATGCTTACCTGGTTAAGATATAAAGAAATTGTCAAATGTTTGAATTCTCTATTTGAGTTTGGTTCAGACTCTTTTCACTTGCATTAAAACCCTTCCTTTATTTCAGTATTCCCCAGAGATTTTGACTAGATGATGAGAAAACAAAACAAAACAAAAAACTGCCTCAATGAAGCAGTTTTCCTTTTTCTATAGGTGTGTAGTATTTTCCTCAATATCATCTCCATTATTCAATAACAGTCTCCTAGTCACTGGTTATTACCAGAACATGCTACCACTAAGACAACACACAGTTTCTGCTTCTGCCACAAAAAAGTCACCCTCCAGCTCCTAATCCCAGGAACTTTTACCCACTAGATCTGGTGATGAGGCAGGTGCCCAGGTGGTCTGAGAGCATGGTGGTCTGAATGTCTGAAGATGTGAATGGGAAGATTCCTTCCAATCTGACTCTACAAACCTCATCCCCTGATAATCACTACTTCTTACACCTCTGGCTGGACAATTCTACTCTTCTTCCTTTCTTTAGAATTCCCTGTTAGCACTGAAATTATACACACACACACACACACACACACACACACACACACACAATATCATGTATAAAATAGATAACTAGCAGGAAGCTGCTGTAGAACACAGGGAACACAGCCTGATGCTCTTTGAGGAACTGGAGTGGTGGAATGAAGAGGGGAGGCTCAAGAGGAGGGGATATATATATCCCCCTCATTCACATTGGTGTACAGCAGAGACCATCACAACATTGAAACGCAGTTATCTTCCAATTAAAATAAAACTCAAAAATTGTAAGTTTTGTAAGGTCCATAATTTTTTTGAAATGTAGTGATAATGAATACACATATACACTTGTATTTTTATGTGTGCATGCTCAGTCATGTCCGATTTTTGAGACCCTATGGACCATAGCTTGACAGGCTCCTCTGTCCATGGGATTCTCAAGGGAAGAATATTGGAGTCAGTTGCCATTCCCTCCTCCGGGGGATCTTCCTGACTCAGGGATCAAACTGGTGCCCCCTGCATTTCCTGCATTTCAGGTGGATTCTTTACCCACTGAGCCCCCTGGGAAGTCCCATGTATTTGTGTGAGTATAGTTATATTAATGAATACAGATTGATTTGCTAGTTGGGGTCATTTATATGATTTTTATCATCTTTATAATTGACACTTTTTTGGCAGATGGTCGTGTCTCATTTCTGTCTCTTTAAACTCTCTGTTTGCAGATCTATCTGTGGCAGTCTCCTACCTTCTTTTTTGTTTACTTCTTTATTATGGAGGAGCTTGGATACCACACAACTAAATTCTGTAATATTATTTCAATATAATAAGAAATAGGGTCCCAGAGAGAAAATGACATCCACTACTGTGAATAGTGTGTGAGTTTCAATGTGTATGATTTGTAATATTATATCATTACTCAGACTTCTTTTAGGCTCGCTTGCTGATTCCTATGTCTGTGTTCTCTATTAATGGACCAAATTTCAGAATGGTAGGTTAATTTACTACCTTACATTTGTTATTTATACCAGATCTATGACATATTCAAGATGGATATTATCTTCAGGGAGTATGAATTGCTTGTGGACAGTCACAAAATAAATGCAGCAGGCAACTAAAATAAATGAAATTGTTGCCCTGGTCAGATACTTTTTCTTCACGATTTCTGTGAGGTTTACTGTTAGGTTTGCACCTGCACCTTTCTTGTCCTTGGGCATCTTTGCAATAAAGCACCTTCTCCTGGAGATGCCTTATTGAAGATGCTTTTCTAGAATGGGGAATAAAATTTCCAGACCCTATGTCTCAGAACAGACAAGCTGTAATTTGTGTGGCCATCGATATGTATCCACGAGGTATCAGTTCCAGGACTCCTCCGCAGACAGGAGATTCTGAGGCTAGTCAAGTACCTGTAGTGCAGTTAAGCTCTCTGTATTCACAGCGTCAAGTTCTATGGTGATTGACTGAATTCATGAATGGTGTGCATGTGGATGCTGAGGGCCAACTGTACTTTATATTCCAGTTTTTCTTAAGGGATTAAGTGGGTTTGAACCATCACCTAAAGTCACACCTTGCTTAGCTTCTTTTCTCTGCTCCTTGTATCATGCTGATCCATATTGGAGTTGGTGGCAAAAGGAAAAATGTGTACCCATATGTATATTTACCAAAATAATCTATATTTCAAACCAAGTGGAATTAGTTACTACAAGTTTTATGATTTAAAAATGACATTATAAAGTCCTGTGTTGTTCAATCTCTGCATGGTATTGTCACAAACTTACTTGGCAGGAGAGCTGGGACCTTGGGGCACACTGAAATTTTCCCTTCCTGTTGTGCCAATAGCTGAGGCTTATAAAGCAAACAGAGAGCAGCACAGCTGTGTGCCTTTGTTTAAAAAGTGGACATATTTTTCATCATGCCTTTTTTTGTATTAATTTTGATTTATATATAAAATTGCATGATTTTAAAAGAAATTTTATTGGAGTATAGTTGATTCACAATATTGTGTTAGTTTTAGGTGTACAGCAAAGTAAACCAGTTATACTGTATATAGTATACTATATCCACTCTTTTTTCTTTATGATTCTTTTCCCATATAAGGCATTACATAATATTGAGTGGCATTCCCTATGCTATACAGTAGCTTCTAATTAGTTATCTATTTTATATATTGTTGTTGTTTATTTGGTAAGTCATTTTTGACTCTTTGGGACCCCACGGACTGTAGCAGGCCAGGTTTCCCTGTCCTTCACATCTCCCAGAATTTGCTCAAATTCACATCCTTTGAGTTGGTGATGTCATCAATCATCTCATCCTCTGTCACCCCCTCTCTTCCTGCCCTCAAGCTTTTCCAGGATCAACATCTTTTCCAATGAGCTGGCACTTTGCATCAGGCTGCCAAAGTATTGGAACTTCAGCTTTAGCATCAGTCCCTCCAATGAATATTCAGGGTTGGTTTTCTTTAGGATTTGTTTGCTCTTCTTGCAGTCCAAAGGACTGTTGGACTCCAGCACCAAAGTTCAAAAGCTTCAATTCTTTGGCCCTCAGCCTTCTTAATGGTCCAACTCTCACATCTGTACCTGACTACTGGAAAGACCATAGCTTTGACTGTACGGATCTTTGTTGGCAAAGTGATGTCTGTCTCTGCTTTGTAATACTCTCTAGTAGTGGTGTGTATATGTCAAATATCATAAGACGCTTTTCTCTCTCTGTCTGACTTACTCCACTCAGTATGACAGTCTCCAGGTCCATCCATGTTACCCCTTTATATTTTGTCCCTGAGTATAGTGCCTCACTAGTCTCACTCTACAAAGACCTTGCTTTCCTGCCCTGCTTTTCCACATCCTTTTCTGGTTTCCAGTGGGAACACTCCCATTATAAATCATTTGGTTCCTAAATCCATGTTTTTTGTTAATGGACATTTTAGGATATAGAGACAAATGCTTGCCTCAGAGTCTGTCCTGGGAGAATCTGATCCAAAAGAGTAAATAACCCACAACTTGGATTAAATAACACACAACTTGGATTAAATCAGTTTGTGAACTTTTAGCCAGTATTTTTTCAATGACACTGGAATTTGCTTTGTTAAATAATACATCTTCTGCTGTTTAACTTTGCCTTAAGTGCATACATCTGGTTATGTCTTACAAGAAATAAGTTAATCTTTTTATAAAATTTACATTAATTGCATTTGCTTTACAAAGAACTCAGTACTTACATTTTTGTCCCCATAGCACCATTAGTTATATGTAGTTGAATCCATGAGTGTTTTATGTGTTATTGTTTATATTTCTATATCAGTCATCTCACTATAAATAAACATAT
>SJYC01072047.1:0-21166 GCA_006408675.1 Madoqua kirkii
GACAAATTAATTTATACTAACTAGATAAAAATGAAACCCACCATACCAAATTAAGAGATAATGTAGTTTAGATTTTGTGGCACTAAATAAGAACACACAAAATGCTAATTCTGGAAGAAACTGAGGTACTTTTTAAGAACAATGTCTATTCATATAATGAGTTCAACATAATAAAGTAAAACATGTGTAAGGCACTTTAATTTTATGATCATTTGACAGTAATCAGTGTAAGTTAATTTTAAATGTTTTGTGTAGATGAAATACCAGATTAAGTTTTACATTTTATACTCACAAGCCTAGGTGAGCTTTCCATATCACTCACTGTTGCACAAATGGCAAGATTTCAGTTTTCAGATGTCCAAAGGAAGCCAAAGGGCACAGTTTGCAAAGTGCAGGGTGCTTCACCAAGCCCACTAGGGGGAGTTTCAGTATTTGAATGTGGTGCCAGGGGTCTTGCCATATGCAGAACCACACCAGTGCAAGAAAATATTATTGGAAATTGAATACTGTAAGGCTTGATCTCTTATTTTTTTAAAATACCATTAACTAAGATTTTCAGTAATTTTTTACCCTTGGAAAGTTAACTTACTGACTCTCAAGTTAGTTCAGTTGTCTGTTATTTGTTAATCTGATACTGAACCTCTACTGATTAATAGCTATTTATTTATTCACTTAATAAAGATTTATTGCATGACTTCTCTGTGATGGACACTGCACTATTACCTGAAAGACTAACAGATATAAAAAGGTGGGCAACATTTTTGCCTTCAGAGATTTTATAACTCTGTGGAATAGAAACAAAATGAAGCAAAATCCAGATAATTACAACAGAACATTATCATAGGTAGGATACAAGACTATAGGGTTCAGTGCAGCATATTAAAGGACATTTAATTCATTGTTCAAGCTGAGAAAAGTATCCTGATCTGACATTTAAGGTATGAATAGAATTTAGCCATGTCAGGTTGGGTGGGTGAATGGAGAGAGAGGTGAAAGTTGATGAAAATAAAAACTCTACATGATTGGAGCATAGGAATACAAGGAAGGGAAAATGAATATCTCTGAATTTTATTTTTTTGACAAAGTGAGATCATTCATAGCACATATGTAAACAAACATAGAATTGTTCAGTTTTATATTCAATTAATATTAGATTGCTGCAATAGCTCCCTAATTAGTTTCTTTAAATTTTGAATACACAATGGAATTATGAGTATTGGCAAATATAGATTTGAGATAAAGTTTTAAGAAATTGAATGAGAAAGGAAAGTCAAAGGTAGAAAGGACAATGAAGAGAGATAAGGAGACTGAGACCCTTAATTACGTTAGACAAAAAGGTATAATGTACTGGAATAAAATATTTGGAGAACTGAGATAGTTAAGCCAGATGCAGTAGTTCAGAGGGTGATGATAATGTCTAACCCATGGCCATTAGTGTAGCCAGTGGAAATGTAAGGAAAATAAAGTGTTTTCCTAGAGATGAAGCTACAAACAAAGAAACCAGGGTGCTAGAAGGATTGTCCACACAGACACCGAGTCATCCAGAAATATGGAGAAAATGAAGAGAAGATGGCTTTTACTTTTAAAAAAGAAAATGAAGGATCATTGTTGAGAGCAGTTTAACAAATGGGAATAGAGAGGTGGTGTATGCCTATCATGCCCACCATCCACAGAGAAGCAGGGGTTTTTATAGGAGCTTGGAGAGGTAATAAATGTTATGGAAGACATGTCGGGGTTAGAAGACACAATCACAGCTGTATTCCAAAGTACAGCTGATACCGTAGTGCCACCTATGAGGAATCTATAGTGGAGGAAATGCTTTCAGCTGGGAAGGTTTCATAGAAGGTACCATGAGGTACTTTCATATTAATTATGAGACTCACATATTAATTATGTGACTATGGCATCCAGTCTCATCACTTCATGGGAAATAGATGGAAAAACAGTGTCAGACTTTATTATTGGGGGCTCCAAAATCACTGCAGATGGTGACTGCAGCCATGAAATTAAAAGGCGCTTACTCCTTTGAAGAAAAGTTATGACCAACCTAGACAGCATATACAAAAACAGAGACATTACTTTGTGGACTAAGGTCTATCTAGTCAAGGCTATGGTTTTTCCTGTGGTCATGTATGGATGTGGGAGATGGACTGTGAAGAAAGCTGAATGCCAAATAATTGATGCTTTTGAACTATAGTGTCGGAGAAGACTCTTGAAAGTCCCTTGGACTGGAAGGAGATCCAACCAGTCCATTCTGAAGGAGATCAGGCCTGGGATTTCTTTGTAAGAAATGATGCTAAAGCTAAAACTCCAGTACTTTGGCTACCTCATGCAAAGAGTTGACTCACTGGAAAAGACTCTGATGCTGGGAGGGATTGGAGGCAGGAGGAGAAGGGGGCAACCAAAAGCTGAAACTCCAGTACTTTGACCACCTCATGTGAAGAGTTGACTCATTGGAAAAAGACTAATCCTGGGAGGGATTGGGGGCAGGAGAAGGGGATGACTGAGGATGAAATGGCTGGATGGCATCATGGACTCGATAGATGTGAGTCTGAGTGAACTCCAAGAGATGGTAATGAAGAGGGAGGCCTGGCATGCTGCGATTCATGGGGTCGCCAAGAGTCGGACTCAACTGATCGGCTGAACTGAACTGATGGTAGCTCTAGTTATAATTTCTTTTTAAGGCAGTTCCATACCATTCTCCATTGTGGCTGTACCAAGTTACAGTCCCACCAACAATGTAGGAGTGCTCCCTTTTCTCCACATTCTCTCCACATTTATCATTTGTAGAGTTTTTGATGATATCCATTCTAACCAGTGTGAAGTTATACCTCATTGTAGTTTTGCTTTAGCATTTCTTTTATAATTAGTGATGTTGACCACCTTTTTATGTGTTTGTTGGTCACCCATATGTCTTCTTTGTTGAAATGTCTGTTTAGGATTTCCACGAATTGCTTTGTTTTTTAATTGAGCTGCATGTTATTTTTGTATATTTTGGAGATTAATCCCTTGTCAGTTGCTTCATTTGCAAATGTTTTATCCCATTCTTAGGGTTGTCTTTTCCTTTTGTTTATTGTTTCTTTTGCTGTGTACAAGCTTTTATATTTAATTAGGTATTTAGGGACTTCCCTGGTGGCTCAGATAGTAAAGCATCTGCCTACAATGAGGGAAACCTGGGTTCAATCCCTGGGTTGGGAAGATCTCCTGGAGAAGGAAATGGCAACCCACTCTTGCCTGGAAATTACCATGAATGATGGGAAGGCTACAGTCCATGGGGTAGCAAAGAGTCAGACACGACTGAGTGACTTTACTTTCACTTAGGTCCTATTGGTTTATTTTCATTACTCTAAGCAGTGGATTGAAAAAGATCTTGCTATGATTTACATCACAGAGTGTTCTACCTGTTTTCGTCTAAGAGTTTCATAGTATCTGGCCTTACATTTCAGTTGTTAATCCACTTTGAGATTATTTTGTGTACGGTGTTAGGGAGTGTCCTAGTTTTATTCTTTCATGTGTCCAGTTTCCCAGCACCACTTATTGAAAAGACCGTCATTTCTCCATTGTATAGTCTTGCCTCTGTCAAAGATTAGGTCACCATATGTACATGGGTTTTTCTCTGGGTTTTCCATCCTGTTCCATTGATATTTATATCTGTATTTGTGCCAGTGGCATGTTGGTTTGATTACTGTGGCTTTGTAGAAGAGTTTGAAGTCAGGAAACTTGCTTCTTCCAGCTCTGTTCTTTCTCAAGACTGCTTTGGCTATTTGAGGCCTTTTGCTTCCATTATAAATTGCAAACATTTTTATTCTGATTCCTTGAAAAATGTCATTGGTATTTTGATAGGGATTGCATTGAATCTTTAGATTGCTTTGGATAGTACAGTCATTTTCACAATATTGATTCTTCTCGTCCAGGTATATGATATATATTGCTTCCTCTGTTTGTGTCATCTTTGATTTCTTTCATCAGAGTCTTATAGTTTTCAGACTATAGATTTTTTGTCTGTTTAGGTAGGTTTATTCCTAGATATTTTCTGTTGTTGTTATAGCACTGGTAAATGAGGTGGTTTCCTTAATCTCTCTTTCTGCTCTTTCATTGTTAGTATATATGAATACAAGAGATTTCTGTATATTTATTTTCTATCCTGCAACTTTACCAAAACCATTGATGAGCTGTAGAAGTTTTCTGATAGCGTCGTTAGGATTTTCTATGTATAGTACCATGTCATCTGCAAACAGTGAGTGTTTTACTTCTTTGTTTCCAATTTGAATTTTTTCTTAACTTCTTTTCCTTCTCTGATAGATGTGGTTAGGAATTCCAAAATTATGTTGCACAAAATTGGCAAGAGTGGACATTTTTGTCTCATTCGTGGCCTTAGAGGAAACGCTTTCAGCTTTCCACCGTTGAGTATGATGTTCAGGTCAGTTCAGTCACTCAGTCGTGTCCGACTCTTTGTGACACTATGAATCACAGCACGCCAGGCTTCCCTGTTCATTACCATCTCTCAGAGTTCACTCAGATTCACGTCCATCGAGTCCATGATGTCATCGAGCCATCTCATCCTCGGTCATCCCCTTCTCGTCCTGCCTCCAATCCCTCCCAGCCTCAGAGTCTTTTCCAATAAGTCAACTCTTCGCATGAGGTGGCCAAAGTACTAGAGTTTCAGCTTTAGCATCATTGCCTCCAAAGAAATCCCAGGGCTGATCTGTTTCAGAATGGACTGGTTGGATCTCCTTGCAGTCCAAGGGACTCTCAAGAGTCTTCTCCAACACCACAGTTCAAAAGCATCAATTCTTCTGTGCGCAGCTTTCTTCACAGTCCAACTCTCACATCCACACATGACCACAGGAAAAACCATAGCCTTGACTAGATGGACCTTAGTCGGCAAAGTAATGTCTGCTTTTGAATATGCTGTCTAGGTTGGTCATAACTTTTCTTCCAAGGAGTAAGCGTCTTCTAATTTCATGGCTGCAGTCACCATCTGCAGTGATTTTGTAGCTCAAAAAAAATAAAGTCTTACACTGTTTCCACTGTTTCTCCATCTATTTCCTATGAAGTGATGGGACCGGATGCCTTGATTTTAGTTTTCTGAATGTTGAGCTTTAAGCCAACTTTTTCACTCTCCACTTTCACTTTCATCAAGAGGCTTTTGAGTTCCTCTTCACTTTCTGCCATAAGGGTGGTGTCATCTGCATATCTGAGGTTATTGATATTTCTCCTGGCAATCTTGATTCCAGCTTGTGCTTCTTCCAGTCCATCGTTTCTCATGATGTACTCTGCATATAAGTTAAATAGGCAGGGTGACAATATACAGCCTTGACGTACTCCTTTCCCAATTTGGAACCAGTCTGTTGGTCCATGTCCAGTTCTAATGGTTGCTTCGTGACCTGCATACAGATTTCTCTCTTAGAATTTTCCACAGTTTATTGTTATCCACACAGTCAAAGGCTTTAACATAGTCAATAAAGCAGAAATAGATGTTTTTCTATAACTCTCTTACTTTTTCCATAATCCAGCAGATGTTGACAATTTGATCTCTGGTTCCTTTGCCTTTTCTAAATCCAGCTTGAACATCAGGAAATTCATGGTTCACATATTGCTGAAGCCTGGCTTGGAGAATTTTGAGCATTACTTTACTAGCATGTGAGATGAGTGCAATTGTGCGGTAGTTTGAGCATTCTTTGGCATTGCCTTTCTTTGGACTTGGAATGAAAACGGACCTTTTCCAATCCCGTGGCCACTGCTGAGTTTTCCAAATTTGCTGGCATATTGAGTGTAGCACTTTCACAGCATCATCTTTCAGGATTTGAAATAGCTCAAATGCAATTTCATCACCTCCACTAGCTTTGTTCATAATGATGCTTTCTAAGGCCCACTTGACTTCATATTCCAGGATGTCTGGCTCTAGATGAGTGATCACACTATCGTGATGTTAGCTGCAGGTTTGTTGTATATGGCCTTTATTATGTTGAGGTAGGTGTCCTCATGGCTCAAATGGTAAAGAATCTGCCAGCAAGGCAGAAGACCCAGGTTCTATCCCTAGGTCATTCTTGACTGAAGAATTCCATGGACAGAGGAGCCTAATGGGGTATAGTCCATGGGGTCACAAAGAGTCAGGCCTGACTGAGTGACTAACACTTTCAGGTTTCCTCTAAGCCCACTTTATAAACTGTTTTTTTTTTCATCATAAATGACTGTTGAGCTTTGTCAAAAGCTTTTTCTGCATCTATTGAGATGATCATATGATTTTTATTCTTTAATTTGTTAATGTAGTGTATCACACTGATTAATTTGCATATATTGATGAATTCTTGTACCCCTGGGATAAATTTCACTTGATCAGGGTATATGATTTTTTAATGTGTTATTGGAGTCCGTTTGCTAGTATTTTTGTGAGGATTTTTACATCTATGCCTACCAGTGATACTGGTCTGTAATGTTCTCTTGTTTTGTGTGATATTTTTGTCTAATTTTGGTATCTCATAATGGTGGCCTTGTAGAATGAGCTTGAGAGTATTCTTTCCTCTGCAAATTTTTGGAAGAGTTTCAGTAGGCTAGGTGTTAACTCTTCTCTAAATGCTTGATAGAATTCATCTATGAAGCCACCTGTCCCTGGCCTTTTTTGTTGAAAGAATTTTAATCACAGTTTCAATTTCAGTAGTTGTGATTAGTTTTTTCATGTTTTCTCTTTCTTCCTGGTTCAGCCTTGGAAGGATGTATCTTTCTAAGACTTTGTCCATTTCTTCTTCTTGCTGTTGTTCAGTTACTCAGTCATGTCCAACTCTTTGGGACCCCATGGACTGCAGCATGTCAAGTTTCTCTGTCTTTCACCATCTCCTAGAGCTTGCTCAGACTCATGTCCATTGAGCTGGTGATGCCGTCTAACCATTTATCCTTTGTCATCTCCTTCCCCTCCAACCTTCTATCCTGCATCAGTCTTTTCCAGTGAACTGGCTCTTCATATCAGGTGGCCAGAGTATTGGAGTTTCAGCTTCAGCATCAGTCCTAATGAATATTCAGGTTTGATTTCCTTTAGGATTAACTGGTTTGATCTCCTTGCAGTCCAAGGGATTCTCAAGAGTCTTCTCCAACACCACAGTTCAAAAGGATCCATTCTTCAGTGCTCAGCCTTCTTTGTGGCCCAACTCTTACATCCATACATGACTACTGGAAATAGCTTTGGCTGTACAGACCTTTGCCAGTAAAGTGATGTCTCTGGTTTTAATATGCTGTCTAGGTTTGCTATAGCTTTTCTTTGAAGGAGCAAGCATCTTTTAATTTCATGGCTGCAGTCACCATCTGCAGTGATTTCAGAGCTCAAGAAAATAAAGTCTGTCACTGTTTCCATTGTATTCCATTTATTTGCTATGAAATGATGAGACCAGATGCCATGAACTTAGCTTTTTGAATATTGAGTTTTAACTCAGCTTTTCACTCTCCTCTTTCACTTTAATCAAGAGGCTCTTTAATTCCTCTTCACTTTCTGCCATAAGGGCAGTGCCATCTGCATATCTGAGGTTATTGATATTTCTCCCGGCAATCTTGATTCCAGCTTGTGCTTCATCCAGCCTGCCATTTCACATGATGTACTCTGCATATAAGTTAAATAATCAAGGTGACAATATACAGCCTTAACATACTACTTTCTCAATTTTGAACCCATATGCTGTTCCATGTCTGGTTCTAACTATTGTTCCTTGACCTGCACACAGGTTTCTCAGGAGGCCGATAAGGTGGTCTGGTATTCTCATCCCATTTATTTCTGCTCTGATCTTTATGATTTCTTCCCTGCTACTACTTTGTGTTTTACTTGTTCTTTTGTCTTTAGTTGCTTTAGGTGTACGGATAGGTTGTTTGAGATTTTTATTGTTTCTTGAAGTAGTGTTGTATTGCTATAAAATTTCCTCTTAGAGCTGCTTCTCCTTATCCAAAAGGTTTTGGATTGCTGTATTTTGTTGTCATTTTTCTCTAGGTATTTTTTTATTTTCTCTTTGATTTCTTCACTGATCCATTGGTTAATTAGTAACATATTGTTTATCCTCCAAGTGTTTGTGTTATAAATAGCTCTTATTGTGTTGAGACATATTCTCCCTATATGCAGTTTAAGAGATTTTACCATGAATGGATATTTAACTTCTTCAAGAGCTTTTTCTGCATTTATTGCAATGATCATGTGGTTTTTGCCTTCTTTTGTTGATGTGGTTTATCACATAGATTGATTTATGCATGTTGAACCATCCTTGTGAACTTGGGATGAATCCCACTTAATCATGCTGAATGATCTTTTTTATGTGTTGTTGGATTCATTTGGCTAATACTTTAGTGAGAATTTTTGCATTTAATCAAAGATATTGGCCTGTAATTTTCTTTTCTTTGATAGGACCTTTGGTTTTGGTGTCAGAATGATGATGGCTTCATAGAACGTCTTTGAAAGTGTTAGCTTCTCTTCCATCTTTTGGAAGAGTTAGAGAATGATCAGTACAAGTTCTTTTCTGTATGTCTCCAAGAATTCTTCTGTAAAGTCATCTGGTCTTGGACTTTTGTTTATGCAGAGTTTTAAAAATTACAGGTTTTATTTAATTTCTAGTGATCAGTTTGTTCATATATCTACTTCTTGACTCAACTTGGATAGGCTGTACATTTCCATTGTCCATTTCTTCTAGGTAGTTGAATTTGTTAGCATATAACTGTTCATAATATTCTAATTTTTTGTTTGTTTTTATGCAGTATTGGTTGATATTTTTCACTTCTTATTTTATTTATTTGGATTCTCTCTCTTTTCTCATTGGTGAGTCCAGTGATGAGATTATCAATTTTGTCTACTCATTCAAAAAACCAGTTCTTGATTTTATTAATTTTTTTCTAGTTTTTAAAATCTATTTTACTTATCTCCACTCTGATCTTTATTATTTACATCCTTCTTCTAACTTTAGGTTTTAACTCTTTTTCTTATATTTTCAGGGGTTTGTTTTGGTTGTTTATTTGAATTTGTTCTTGTTTTGGAAGAAAGCTTGTACTGCTATGAACTTCCATCTAATAACTGCTTTGTTGTATCCCATAGGTTTTGTATGGTGTGTTTTCATTGTCATTTATTTTAGGGAATTTTTTAATCTCCTTATTGATTTTTTTTGCAGTTCCATTAGTTTTTTAGTTGCATTACTAAAATGAAATAACAGCCTCCATGTAATTGCTTCTCCACCCCTATTTCTTTTTTTGTGGTTGATTTTAAGTTTCATGCCATTGTGCTCAGAGCAAATGCTTAAAATAATTTCTATACTCTTGAATTTTTTGAATACTGAAATTATATTGATTACATTCTTTGAAGCCAAAGAGAGAGAAGCTCCATACAGTCAGTAAAAATAAGACCTGGAATTGACTGTGGCTCATATCTTATTGCAAGATAAGATTGCATTTATTGCACTACCTCTGTATTGCAAAATTCAGACTAAAATTAAAGAAAGTAAGGAAAACCACTAGGACATTCAGATATGACCTAAATCAAATCCCTTATGATGATATGGTGGAAGTGAAAAAATAGATTCAAGTGTTTAGATCTGATAGACAGAGTGCCTGAAGATCTATGGACAGAGGTTTGTAACATTGTACAGGAGGTAGTGACAGAAACACCACAAAGAAAAAGAAATGTAAGAAGGCAAAATGATTGAGGAGGACTTATAAACAGCTGAGAAGAGAAGTGAAAAGCAAAGGAGAAATGGAAAGATGTACTCAACTGAATGCAGAGTTTCAGAGAAAAGCAAGGAGAGATAATAAAGACTTCCTAAGTGAACAAAGAAATAGAGGAAAACAATAGAATGGAAAAGACTAGGTATCTTTTTAAGAAAATTGGAAATACCAAGGGAACATTTCATGCAAAATGGGCACAATGAAAGACAGAAATGGCAAAAACCTAACAGAAGCAGAAGAGATTAAGAACAGGTGACAAGAATACACAGAAGAACTGTATAAAAAAGCTCTTAATGATGCAGTTAACCACAGTGGTGTGGTCACTTACCTAGAGCCAGACATCCTGGAGTGTGAAGTCAAATGGGCCTTAAGAAGCATTACTATGAACAAAGCTAGTGGAGTTTCTGGAATTCCACCTGAGCTATTTAAAAGCCTAAAAGATGCTGCTGTTAAAGTACTGCAGAGAAGGAAAGAAACCTTAAAAATTAGGGCAGAAATAAATGCAAAAGAAACAAAAGAGACCATAGCAAAAATCAACAAAGCCAAAAGCCAGTTCTTTGAAAAGATAAATAAAATTGCAAACCATTAGCCAGACTCATCAAGAAACAAAGACAGAAAAATCAAATCAATAAAATTAGAAATGAAAGTGGAGAGATCACAACAGACAACACAGAAATACAAAGAATCATAAGAGACTACTATCAGTAATTATATGCCAATAAAATGGACAACGTGGAAGAAATGGACAAATTCTTAGAAAAGTACAACTTTCCAAAACTGAACCAGGAAGAAATAGAAAATATTTAGGAAACAGACCCATCACAAGCACAGAAATGGAAACAGTAATCAGAAGTTTTCCAGAAAACAAAAGCCCAGGTCCAGATGGCTTCACAGCTGAATTCTACCAAAAATTTCGAGAAGAGCTAACACCTATCCTACTCAAACTCTTCCAGAAAATTGCAGAGGAAGGGAAACTTCCAAACTCATTCTATGAGGTCACCATCACCCTAATACCAAAACCTGAAAAAAATGCCACAAAGAAAGAAAACTATAGGCCAATATCACTGATGAACATAGATGCAAAAATCCTCAACAAAATTCTAACAATCAGAATCCAACAACACATTAAAAAGATCATACACCATGACCAAGTGGGCTTTATCCCAGGGATGCAAGGATTCTTCAATATCCACAAATCAAATTGGAAGAAATGGACAAATTCTTAGAAAAGTACAACTTTCCAAAACTGAACTAGGAAGAGATAGAAAATCTTAATAGACCATTCACAAGCACTGAAATTGAAACTGTAATCAAAAATCTTCCAGCAATCAAAGGCCCAGGGCCAGATGGCTTTACAGCTGAATTCTACCAAAAGTTTAGAGAAGAGTTAACACCTATCCTACTCAAAATCTTCCAGAAAATTGCAGAGAAAAGTAAATGTTCAAACTCATTCTATGAGGACAACATCACCCTAATACCAAAACCTGCCAAAGATACCACAAAAAAAGAAAACTACAGGCAATATCACTAATGAACATAGATGCAAAAATCCCTAAAAAAAAATCTAGTAATCAGAATCTAACAACACATTAAAAAGATCATACATCATGACCAAGTGGGCTTTATCCCAGGGATGTAATGATTCTTCAATATCCACAAATCAATCAATGTAATACACCACATTAACAAATTGAAAAATAAAAGCCATATGATTATCTCAATAGATGCAGAGAAGGCCTTTGACAAAATTCAACATCCACTTATGATAAAAACCCTCCAGAAAGCAGGCATAGAAGGAACATACCTCAACATAATAAAAGCTATATATGACAAACCCACAGCAGACATTATCCTCAATGGTGAGAAATTGAAAGCATTTCACCTAAAGTCAAGAATAAGACAAGGGTGCACACTCTCTCCACAACTATTCAACATAGTTTTGGAAGTTTTGGCCACAACAATCAGAGCACAAAATGAAATAAAAAGAATAATCCAAGTTGAAAAAGAAGTAAAACTCTCACTGTTTGCAGATGACTTGGTCCTCTACATAGAAAACCCTAAAAACTCCACCAGAAAATTACTAGAGCTAATCAATGAATATAGTAAAGTGGCAGGATATAAAATCAACACACAAAAATCCCTTGCATTCCTATACATTAATAATGAGAAAATTAAAGAGAAATTAAGGAAACAATTCCGTTCACCATTGCAACAAAAAGAATAAAATACTTAGGAATATATCTACCTAAAGAAACAAAAGACCTACATATAAAAAACTATAAAACACTGGTGAAAGACATCAAAGAGGGCACTAATAGATGGAGAAATATTCCATGTTCATGGATCGGAAGAGTCAATATAGTGAAAATGAGTATACTACCCAAAGCAATCTATAGATTCAGTGCAATCTTTATCAAGCTACCAAGATTATTTTTCACAGAGCTAGAACAAATAATTTCACGATTTGTATGGAAATACAAAAATCCTCGAATAGCCAAGCAATCTTGAGAAAGATGAATGGAAATGGAGGAATCAACCTTCCTGACTTCAGACTCTACTACAAAGCCACAGTCATCAAGACAGTATGGTACTGGCACAAAGACAGAAATATAGATCAATGGAACAAAATAAAAAGCCCAGAGATAAATCCATTCACCTATGGACACCTTATCTTTGACAAAGGAGGCAAGAATATACAAATGAGAAAAGGCAATCTCTTTAACAAGTGGTGCTGGGCAAACTGGTCAACCACTTGTAAAAGAATGAAATTAGAACACTTTCTAACACCATACACAAAAATAAAATGAATTAAAGATCTAAATGTAAGACCAGAAACTATAAAACTCCTAGAGGAGAACATAGACAAAACACTCTTCTGACATAAACCACAGCAGAATCTTCTATGACCCACCTCCCAGAATATTGGAAATAAAAGCAAAAATAAACAAATGGGACCTAATTAAAAGTAAAAGCTTCTGCACAACAAAGGAAACTATAAGCAAGTTGAAAAGACAGCCTTCAGAATGGGAGAAAATAATAGCAAAGGAAACAACTGACAAAGAACTAATCTCAAAAATATACAAGCAACTCTTGCAGCTCAATTTCAGAAAAATAAATGACCCAATCAAAAAATAGGCCAAAGAATTAAATAGACATTTCTCCAAAGAAGACAAACAGATGGCTCAACATCACTCATTATCAGAGAAATGCAAATCAAAAGCACAATGAGGTACCATTTCACGCTAATCAGAATGGCTGCTATCCAAAAGTCTACACGCAATAAATGCAAGAGAGGGTGTGGATAAAAGGGAACCCTCTTACACTGTTGGTGGGAATGCAAACTAGTACAGCCACTATGGAGAACAGTGTGGAGATTCCTTAAAATACTGGAACTAGAACTGACATATGACTGAGCAATCCCACTTCTGGGCATACACATTGAGGAAACCAGAATTGAAAGAGACATGTATACCCCAATGTTCATCACAGCACTGTTATAATAGCCAGGACATGGAAGCAACCTAGATGTCCCTCAGCAGATGAATGGATAAGAAAGCTGTGAAGATTCCTTAAAATACTGGAACTAGAACTGACATATGACTGAGCAATCCCACTTCTGGGCATACACATTGAGGAAACCAGAATTGAAAGAGACATGTATACCCCAATGTTCATCACAGCACTGTTATAATAGCCAGGACATGGAAGCAACCTAGATGTCCCTCAGCAGATGAATGGATAAGAAAGCTGTGGTACATATACACAATGGAATATTACTCAGCCATTAAAAAGAATACATTTGAATCATTTCTAATGAGGTGGGTGAAACTGGCACCTATTACACAGAGTGAAGTAAGTCAGAAAGGAAAATGCCAATACAGTATACTAATGCATATATATGGAATTTAGAAAAATGGTAACGATAACCCTGTATGTGAGATAGCAAAAGAGACATAGATGTATAGAACACTCTTTTGGACTCTGTGGGAGAGGGAGAAGGTGGGATGATTTGGGAAAATGGCATTGAAACATGTATAATATCATATAAGAAATGAATTGCCAGTCCAGGTTCTATGCATGATACTGGATGCTTGGAGCTGGTGCACTGAGATGACCCAGAGGGATGGTATGGGGAGGGAGGTGGGAGGAGGGTTCAGGATGGGGAACACATGTATACCTGTGGCAGATTCATGTTGATGTATAGCAAAACCAATACAATATTGTAAAGTAATTAAAAAATAAAATAAGGTTGTAGGGGAAAAAATTGTCTAAGATTGAAAAATGATAGGAGAGTTCAAATGATACCTTTGTGTTGAGGACACATATAGGGCCCTAGAGACAAATGATGATCATCTGAGAAAAGTGAATGTGCAAACCTAGATGAAGTGAGGTAGCTTGATTATAGCAGGAATGGCATGGGGCAGTGAATTAGGAAACCTGGGCTTAGGCTACTTCTGTTGTGCACTCTTTTTATGACTGGAACATTTTACCCTCTCTAAGCCCCACTAACCCTCATCTATGAATGAGGATACTCGTTGGTTAAGTGACCAGCTTTCAAACTACTCTGTGATGTATTACAGATGTGGAAAGCCCCATCAGGGCCTGCTGAAGTGGAGGTGGATGGGAGAGCTATTGGTCATCCCTTTGCTTCAATAGAGTCACTCACTGGGCTAGATAGTATCTAAAATGCCTGCTAGCTCAGACACTTTGACTCTGGTTATCTGGCAACAGCACTGGGAACCTTTACTCACCTCTCCTTATAGCTTATTCAAGAATCTGAGGAGATTTCCTGAGTAATATGGGTATCACAGAGTTGAGGAAGGAATAAAAGGAAAAGGCTGTACCATATGGTGCTGGCAGTTTTCTCTGTTATTACACAGATCAGGAAAGAAGAATCCTCAGGCTTAGGGGTCAGAACAGCTTCTGTGATGCTGGTTATCAAACACTGGGACTTTTCAATTGAGTGAAGTTTGACTGTTGATAATATTTTCCACTAGTGTAGCTTTGGTACTCAGGCTGAAATACTGTAGAACAGCTAGGCTTTAGTTAACAAGCCAGTACTACCCCACTCATGGGAATAGGGCAACTCATACGGACTACCATATACACAGGTCTTTTGAGTTGATCAGTTCCTTAGTGGGATTTGAGTACTCCAGACTAAAAGTACATAGCTACTAGTCCCTTTTTTTAGCTGCTTGTGAAGAGTAGGGAGTAGTCAGATCAAAGAGCAGGGAAAGAAATCCCTTATCTCCATATGCTACATTGTGTTTTATATAATTCTCTTCAATCAAGGTTCTCAGTTGAGCTTCACATGAATCTTGTGGGATTGACAGGGATTGAATCCTTATTCTCACTTTGTAGATCCCACTTCTTTATCTTCTAAGGACTAACTTGAGCTTTACCTCCTTTACAGTAGTTCCATTGTTATATCATCCCTCCACTGCCCCTCAACCATAGTACTTAAACTGTATATTCCATGTACAGTCATTTCATTTTTCCTATTTGAGTTTTCATGTTTGTGTTAGATGTTTATGTTCCCCCCAACAAGTCACCATTATTGCTAAGAAAACCTTCTTTTCCCCTGCTTCAGCTTTTACTGCCCTCCCTATGGTCTACTGGTTTACTCTCAACAAAGAAGCTATCCTCTTAAGTTGTAAATCAGATCATAACACATCCTATGATAAAAATGTTGCAGTGTTTCCCAATTGCACTGAGAGTAGTATTCAAATTCTTAACAGTGGCCTACAAGGTCCTTCCATACTCTTCATGCTACTTGAAATTTCTCTGATTTCCTCTCTTAATACTCACCTTTGCTTGCTTTGCTTCAATCACATTAGCTTCCTTGCATTTCCCTGCATACCTACAGTACATCCCTTCTCAGGGATTCTGTACTTTCTGTTTCTGACACTGGAATTATCTTCACCTTAGATATGTGGTTGGGTCCTTCACTTCCTTCCTAATCAAATCTTACTTTACAAAAGAGGCTTTTCTTTATGTGGATTAGTATTTGCTCTCCTTTATTATTTTTCATTGTGCCCACTGACATACTATGATTTTGCTTATTTATTTGATTATAGTCTATGTCTCCTTAGTAGAATATGAGTTGCTTGAGAACAAGGACTTCGTTCTGTTCAATGCTATATTTCTAGCTTCTAGAATACTACTTGGCACATTGTAGACATTAAAAAAAAATCCTGTTGAGTAAACAAATAAACAAGACCATCATAATCTAAGGAAAAACACTTTTCAATTCCCCCATTCATGTTCCTCATGATAAACATACTTGTATTAATAGAACAATGAAAGTTAGAGCAGAAGCAGCCTTTAGAGACCTCCTTGTTTACCTCCCTCATGTAACAGAAGACTGAGGAGAAGTATTTTGCCTAGGGTCATTCATCAAGTTGTTGGCAGTCAGAAGAAGAGTTCAAGTCATCTAAGCCTAGATTCACAACTTTTTATACTATAGCATTCTAGACCAAAAGTTAATCCTATTTTTAAAATACAGGGCAAAGGCAAGGCACCATCAATCTGGAGAAGGAAGCTTTAGGCAGATTAATGTGGAAGTGGAAAAATTTGGCTTTTCTGTAAATAAGAGTTTCCTTGAACATTTTTCTCTCTTGATTTGGAAGGCAATAACAACTAGACCATGTATTATATAAATGCCTGGCCTAGTAAACCATAAATTATAGTCATTCACGAATCAATTTGCAAGCTTTTTTAAATACCTCACATGTGCCTAGATCTGTTCTAGATGCTTCAGTTCAGTTCAGTCACTCAGGCGTGTCCAACTCTTTGCGACTCCATGAATCACAGCACGCCAGGCCTCCCTGTCCATCACCAACTTCCGGAGTTCACTCAGATGCATGTCCATGGAGTCAGTGATGCCATCCAGCCATCTCATCCTCTGTCGTTCCCTTCTCCTCCTGCCCTCAATCCCATCCAGCATCATAGTCTTTTTCAATGAGTCAAAACTCTGCATGAGGTTGCCAAAGTACTGAAGTTTCAGCTTTAGCATCATGCCTTCCAAAGAAATTCCAGGGCTGATTTCCTTCAGAATGGACTGGTTGGATCTCCTTGCAGTCCAAGGGGCTCGCAAGAGTCTTCTCCAACACCACAGTTCAAAAGCATCAATTCTTTGGCTCTCAGCCTTCTGCACAGTCCAACTCTCACATCCATACATGACCAATGTTTCTCATGATGTACTCTGCATATAAGTTAAATAAGCAGGGTGACAATATACAGCCTTGACGTACTCCTTTTCCTATTTGAAACCAATCTGTTGTTCCATATCCAGTTCTAACTGTTATTTCCTGACCTGCATACAGATTTCCCAAGAGGCAGGTCAGGTGGTTTGGTATTTCCATCTCTTTCAGAATTTTCCACAGTTTTCTGTGATCCACACAGTCAAAGCCTTTGGCATAGTCAATAAAGCAGAAATAGATGCTTTTTCTGGAACTCTATTGCTTTTTCCATGATCCAGTGGATGTTGGCAATTTGATCTCTGGTTCCTCTGCTTTTTTGAAAACCAGCTTGAACATCAGAAGTTCACGGTTCACATATTGCTAAAGCCTGGCTTGGAGAGTTTTGAGCATTACTTTACTAGCATGTGAGATGACTGAAATTTTGTGGTAGTTTGGGCATTCTTTGGCATTGCCTTTCTTTGGAATTGGAATGGAAACTGACCTTTTCCAGTCCTGTGGCCACTGATGAGTCTTCCAAATTTGCTGGCATATTGAGTGCAGCACTTTCACAGCATCATCTTTCAGGATTTGAAATAGCTCAGCTGGAATTCCATCAGCTCCACTAGCTTTGTTCATAGTGATGCTTTCTAAGGCCCACTTGACTTCACATTCCAGGGTGTCTGGCTCTAGATGAGTGATCACACCATCATGATCATCTGGGTCATGAAGATCTTTTTTGTACAGTTAATATAAACATGTTCAGCTCTGATTCCTACTTTCTATGACCAGTCTAGCAATGGAGGCAAGACTCACTTGCCTGAGACAAGCAGATACCAATTTGTGAGATATAGACAACAAGCACTATAGAATAACAGGAGATCACTGAGGGCTGAGGGCTTCTTTGGTGGCTCAGTGGTAAAGAGTCTCAGGGATAAATAGCCTGCCAATGCACGAGATGCAGGTTCAGTCCCTGGGTTGAAAAGATTCCCTGGCGAAGATCCCTGGAGAAGGAGATTGCAACCTACTCCAGCATTCTCGCCTGGAAAATCCTATGGACAAAAGAGCCTGCCAGAACACAGTCCATGGGGTCACAAAGAGTTGGACATTACTTTGCAACCAAAGAACAGCAACAACAATGACTGAGGGCTGAAATATTCCAAGAAGGCATTATGGAGGAAAGGAGACATCTTTCCACTTATTTCAGGCTGAATTTCTTAAAAGTTTTTTTTCTTCCTTTATTCAGAAATGTTCTTTTACACCCATGGACCTGACTATCTACATGGTTTTTCAGGGAAGGATGATGTGTTTGATTTAGTTACTTACCTCTCTTTTTGCTCTCTCAGTGGAGTCTGCTATCAGTTCAATACATGTTTACTCAGCACCCTGTGTGTGCCAGGCATTGAGCCAGTGGCTTTCAATAAAAAGATGAATATGCTATGGTTGCTTACCATACCTACCATTAGTAGGTCAAAGTCTAACAGTGTGGGTAAATATGTACAGAACTTTACAACATAATTCTGTATCAAAAATAGTTTATTTATATCCTTCATTTATAAAATGGATTTGAGGTGGTGAACATGGTAAGTTTTGCTTATGAATAAATTTTAATAGATCCCAAATAAAAGAAGGAATGATATGGAGTGAATTGGCCAAAGACTCCCAGATTATTTGATATTTTAATTTAACTCAAAGGATGATTAGGAGTTTTCTAGGGAATTGGGGATTGGAGATGTGGATGGGGGGAGTCATTCCAGACAAATGGAACATCACACAAAGTAGGAGTTGTCTGGCTTATTTAGGAAATCGCTTGTTTTTCTGTGTCTCAAGCAGATATGGTAAATGCCTGACATGATCAGCACTATTGGCTCCTCCCATATCCATGGCAGAAATTTTAATCAGACATAAATTTTTTTCCAAGTGAGCCTAGATATGGCTTAGAAGGAATACTCCTAAACACAGTGTTCCAAATTTCTACTTTTAGTCAATTTGAATTGAATCATGAGACGAAATATTTTTGCCATTCTTGGCTGACATGCAATGCTTTTCAAAACTATATATTTTCAGGAATAAGAAACTTATTGGAAATCTAAGCTTTTAACAAGCTTCCCTTGCCCTCCCCCTCGCCCTCATGGTTCTGATGTAGTGAGTTCATGGATCTGTATTTGGTAGCTACTGTGCTCTATTACATTGGGCTTCCCCAGTGGCTCAGTGAGGGAATCCCTCTGAAATGCAGTAGCCGCAAGAGATGAGGGTTCAATCCATGGGTCATAAAGTTTCCCTGGAGTGGGACATGGCAACTGATTCCAGTATTCAGTTCAGTTCAGTCACTCAGTCATGTCCAACTGTTTGCAACCCCATGAATCGCAGCAAACCAGGCCTCCTTGTCCATCACCAGCTCCCGGAGTTCACTCAGACTCATGTCCATTGAGTCAGTGATGCCATCCAGCCATCTCATCCTCAGTCGTCCCCTTCTTCTCCTACTCCCAACCCCTCCCAGCATCACAGTCTTTTCCAATGAGTCCACTCCTTGCATGAGGTGGTCAAAGTAATGGAGTTTCAGCTTTAGCATCATTCCTTTCAAAGAACACCTGGGACTGATCTCCTTCAGAATGGACTGGTTGGATCTCCTTGCAGTCCAAGGGATTCTCAAGAGTCTTCTCCAACACCACAGTTCAAAAGCATCAATTCTTTGGTGCTCAGCTTTCTTCACAGTCCAACTCTCACATCCATACGTGACCACTGGAAAAACCATAGCCTTCACTAGATGGACTTTTGTTGTTATTTCCTGGAAAATCCCATGGACAGAGGAGCCTGGGGGGCTATAACTCATAGGGCCGCAAAGAGTTGAACAAGACTGAAGTGACTTAGCATGCATACACATGCTATATCATGTTACTGAATTTAGATTTTTCTCTTGCTACCAGAAATTTTAAATCATAAGAGTGGTCTACATTTCAGAAAGTTGCCTGGAAAAGTTGGTGATATGGAGATTATTTTGTTGTTATTTCCTGGAAAATCCCATGGACAGAGGAGCCTGGGGGGCTATAACTCATAGGGCCGCAAAGAGTTGAACAAGACTGAAGTGACTTAGCATGCATACACATGCTATATCATGTTACTGAATTTAGATTTTTCTCTTGCTACCAGAAATTTTAAATCATAAGAGTGGTCTACATTTCAGAAAGTTGCCTGGAAAAGTTGGTGATATGGAGATTGTTTAGTATTAACTGTAATATTTTAAGCAGAGATGATGAATGTCTAGGAAGAGAGTAAATTGAAAAGACTAACAGAGGTAGGTAATATAAAAGTAGCTAAGTGCTAGAAGGTGATTTCGGGGATATCAAAGAGGGAGAAACAACTTGCAGGTGAAAAGTAGGGTGTTTGATATGTAGAGAAATTTTTATAAAGATAAAATTTGAGCCAAGCCTTGAAGGATAGTTGGCACTATACATTGATAAGAAGGTGGAAGGAAGGCCATTTCAGACCTCTGGAGCACAAGAGCAAAGGTAGAAAAAAAATAGGGCATGTATGAGGAGCAATAAGTAGTTCAATTTGGCAGACTTTAGTCTGGCATTCAGTGTTAACTTTTCCCCTAACGTCATTCCTGTTCCTAGATGGCTTCTTGCACCATCCAGCTTGCAGGTGCTCAGGAAACATAAAATGGTTGTTAATATTAAGTGAAGTGTGTCTGAATGTGGAAGGCCTCTCACCTGCAAGAATGTCATACTAGTACTGATTCTAAGTGCCAGTTCTGGGATGTTCCCACTGCCATTTGCCAATCTTCAGCACCAATAAGGAAGGATTGCTGAAAGGAAGGGTGAAAGCGGTTTATCGTCTAATGGTCTAGTAGAAGGGGCAGAGAAAATGGGCCTACAGTCACTAAAAGTCCCTCAGGGCATATCCAGCACATATAATGGCAATTCCTGCAGCTCTCTGAAGGAACCTCTCTATATCTCTGGCAGAAAGAATTATGAAAAAATTCTTTCAATTAAATTTTATTATATATGATAATTTAATGTTTTCACAAGTTATTGCATTCACAATGTGAATTACTCAGACAATATATTTTATCCTTACTATAATCTTGAGAGGCACATTTATATGGTTTTTATTGTAAAGGTTAAAAAAAAAAACATTGATATTGAGAAGAAGATGGAAGAAAGGCCATATCAGATCTCTGGAGCACAAGAGCAAAGATAGAATAAAAACCACAATCACAGAAAACTAACCAATCTAATCACATGGACCACAGCCTTGTCTAACTCAATGAAACTATGAACCATGATGTGTAGGGCCACCCA